>OZ024712.1:10532216-10572122 GCA_964016945.1 Microplitis deprimator | reverse complement strand
TGTATAACTTTATAAAGTTATATATAATTATATAAAATTAAATATAACTAAATAGAATTTTATATAACTATATATAAATTTTTTTTTTTCGAGAGAACGGTTTGATACGGCAAAAATGCCGAAAATACACTATAAATATGCTGTATAAATACGGTTTTAATGTGAAATTCCCGTATAATTCCGGCATTATTTCGGTATTTCCAAAACCGCGAGAGTATCAAGCGAATAAATTATTTTAAAATACTAAGCTGTTAACAACATTTAATGTGATGCATGGTTAGCCAATTATCATTTTTTCTGTCTCTTCAAAAGAACATCCCTGGTTAAGAATTTCGATTGAGTCCGATTGGAATCCGATTGAGTTTAATCGGAATGAATCGGTTTCAATCGGAAAAATGTGCATAAAAATAAAAATATTATTCTCCGATTGAATACTATTCAAAATTTTTAATCGGAATGAATCGGTTCCAGTCGGAAAATAATATTTTTTTTTTTATTACCATTTTCCTACTGAAACTGATTAAAAATTTCGAATGAGATTTAATCGGTTCCAATCGGAAAATAATAACGAAATAAAAATATCATTTTCCGACTGAAACCAATTCATTCTGATTAAAAATTTTGAATTGGATTTAATTGGTTTCAATCGGAAAATATTTTTATTTTGTTATTATTTTTCGATTGGAACTGATTCATTCCGATAAAAATTTTAAATGGGATTCAATTAGTTTCAATCGGAAAATAATATCCCTTATGAAAAGAAACGATTTAAAGAGATTAGAAAAAAAAAAAATTTAATACTTTTGGATCGCCCTTTTTATGGGCATTTAACATTGAAAATCGTTTCGAATCGTTTCTCTTAATAGGGGATATTTTTCGAAAATTTCCGATTCATTCCAACAGGATTCAATCGGAAATTTTCGATCAAATCCTATTGAAGTGAAGCGGATTTCTCAATAAGGGATAATATTATCAATCAAAATATATAATCTTTCATACTCAACTCTGTGAATTTCGAATATAATGTCAATTAGTTGGGGGTATCACATTATTAGTAAAGTGAAAATAAAAAAATACTAAACGTTGACGATCACATGCAGGAATCCATTCTTTCACTGTCTACGTAGATCACTGATGTACATCAGCTGAAAGTAAAACACTTAGTTCATCATTATTTGGAATGTCTTTGCTATAACTAATATTATTACAAATATATTCATTTTTTTTATTATGACATACAAAATCTTAATAAATTAGATTACTCATTTACTACATAAATATGAGTGTTGAGTATAACATATCAATTTGGTAAATTATATACTAAGCTTATTTACTATAAGATTTTTTTTACATATTCAACAACTATATATAAATAAATAAAACACATCAAATACATAAATTTATTACAGATTTTCGCTAATGAAATGAATTAGATAACTAAACTCCGTAAAAAATAAAACTTAAAAAAAAAATCACGACATTTGATTAATTGACGAATATAGACTTTATGAAGCGAATAAAAATGTGATATTTTACAAGGAAATTAATTTCTTCTACTTTAGCTTAGACGTAAACAGTAAAGTACAATAACATATAACAAGTTTTGACATACACAGTTAAAAATTTTCTGTATTTATATTAAAAAATTATTTAGTTAAATTTCTTGCAACACATTTCTTGGATCATTCAAAAATTAACCCAAAATAACCTTCACTCATTTCCTGAAATTAAAATCACATTATTTGTGTTAATTCAACATATGAAGATTGCTATGTACTTTAAACGTATCATCCCTACACTCGGATATATTGCCTAGAAAAATTTTAGTAATTAAGGCTATATTTCCGAATACGGCACATCACCGTTTACTCTAAAAAATACGGCGTAATACCCATAATAACACATAAAAACCAGCGTAATTTGTCTGAGTTGGCGATATGGACGGATAGATACGATGAAGTTGGAATACGTACATAAAATAAAATTAAATTTATCAAATAAGTAATTTTATTTAAAACCGCAAGGACGGTGGCGTATAGGTCTAACCTATTTTTAATTTTATGGTCACTTTAGTGTTAGGTATGAGGCAGGATGTGATGGAGGTACCTCACTGATGATTCCACCATCACATCCGGGATGAAACCTAACATTGATCGGAGTCTAATGAATTTATTCGTTAAAGATTGTTATTGGTGAATTAGCGATATAGTTAACTCAAAATTTCGCGAAGAATTTGTTAATTAATTTATCAATTAATTGATAAGTTTAGGGAATTTTGAGCACGTGTTATGTGTGTACGTGGTGTAAACATCAAATTGAAGGCTTATTCGGCTCCGTCGCCAATAAATTCACTCGGGTAACTTTTATACACACCAAAATAAAAGTTCCCAGATAGCAAAATGACGTCTTGATGAGTTCTGAATGAGTTCCCATTAATGATTTGGACGTCTCATCAACATCTTAAAGAAGTCTTTAAGAAGTTCTCAAGATGTCGAATGAGCCACCTAGCGAACTCAGTAAGACATCTTTAAAAAGAGTTCTCAATGAGTTCTTTTTTCTGACTTCGCAAATAAGACTTCAGTATGAATTTACCATGACGTCTTTAAGGAGCTCCTAATTTTGACTTCATAAAGAAGTTTAAAAATGAATACATTTAGATGTCACAAAACTGACGTCTTATTTATGGAGTCTTCAAGAACTCTTAATTAAGAGTTCTTAAAAATGATACCTTTTAGAAGTCATTATAAGACTTCTTGAGGACACCTTCAAAAAGACGTCGTAAAGCAGTCATTCCGACTTGAATGCTGTTTGGGTTGTGTGTTATTTTTAAGTAAAAGTAGGGTGTGCCGTATTCGGTGGTTAAACCGTAATTAAATCTATAAAATAACTGATTAACATTTTTCAAAAAATTGGAAAATGTATGATTATGAAAATGAATGTATAATTGAGTTATAACTGATTATTTTATAAAACGTATGATTTGTCATTATGATGTCACGAATAAATTAATATTTCTTGTATTTGGTCCGAGGCGAATTATTTTTTTCAATGTGATTCCGACTAATAATTTAATTATCACAGCTAATTACCCAGCGAACACATGACCTTAAGGCTGGGTCGCACCTAGCAAAATCGTGAATTTAAGAATTCTAATTATTTATTAAATAATCATCATAGCAGCGATTTTCTTAGCTAACGACAAAAAGCAGAAGACGAATTTCCTCGGAAGATTTTCATCATTCGGGTCCCATGAATATTCGAAACGTAATTAGAATTCTTAAATTCGAGATTTTGTTAGGTACGGCCGAGTCTTAATTTGAAATCATATATATATAGATCATAGGTATGTAGAAAAATTTGATGTACATATGACATAAAACTTACTTTCCATGTAATTTTAATATAATGTAATATATTGTGATGTCATTCTTACTTATCATATGATGTCCCATAATGACTTAATTAGTACGTATATCTTATATGACTGTGAAGTTAGCCGACACCCGCCATTTTAAAAATGAAAAAGCTTAAAGTCCTCCCAGAGAGTAAGTCGCCGTCGGTTTTTACTCCCACTATGGAAAAACCAGTCTAATCTCACGCCGTTACTACACATTAACACTACAAACCGAAAATTTCCGACAATTCCCGACGGCGATTTACTCTCTGGGAAGACTTTATAACTTTAGAAAAAAAAAGGCCATTCGGCAGCCGAAATGGAAGGTAGATTTTTCAATTAATTGATATAAAAAAATAGTTTTATATATACATATCTTGTTAGTGTATAGTCATGATATGAAATTAGACTCGTTTTCTAGGAGTGAGGGTAAAAAAAGACAACGATTATTATTGATAGAGAACTTCAGATAGTTGATTTGACATAACATTATACAGGTAATGTACCAAACTAACCTTCACATAAATAAAGTATTGAAAATTTAATTAGTATGAGATCATAATTGTAATCGCTGTTACCATGACAAGCCCAGTTAAAATAACAGTAATACTTTTATTTAAAATATAAAATAGCTGTGAAATTAGCAGGTTATTTTGTTAACAATAAAATACACGTGACAAAATTGTATTATAATGGGAAATTCATAAGTTATGTGGAATGAAAACCATATTTTCAACATTTTTGATTTCATTAAAAAGTTCAAGGGTATCAAATTATTGGAAGAAATAGTCAAAACATAAAGCTTAAGGTCATTAATGCGAGATTATTAGTCAAGCTTTTAGATACTTTTTACGGAATTTGTGTATAAATATTAGTTTTGAAGTTATATGAGCCTTAGCGTTGATTAAAAACTGATTTTTACGAAAAATCATGAAAATTTCAAACAGCCATAATTTCAAAACTATTCGAGGGATTCAGCCCATCTTCGAACCTGATCAAGGTAATCGCTTATAGAATAAGTGTAAAAAATTTCATCAAGATCCGATAAGAACTGTGGGTGCTATCGTAATGACAAGACAAGTGATAATCATGGGGAGTAGAGGTACGTTTGATACACCATAAGTAATAAAAGAAATACTTTTAATATATAAAATAGCAGTGAAATTTACAGGTTATTTTGTGCACAATGAAATACAACTGACGAAACTGGATTATAATAAGACAAGCATAAGTTATGTGGAATGAAAACCATATTTTCAACATTTTTTGATTCCATTAAAATTTTCGAGGCTATGAAATTATTGGAAGAAATGGTCAAAATATAAAGTTTGAGGTCATAAATTAAAGCTCATTAGTCACGCTTTAAAATACTTTTTGCAGAAATTATCAATGAGTTATAGTTTTAAAGTTATATGGACTTGAAAGTCATTAAAAATTGATTTTTTCGAAAAATCGTTGAAATTTCAGACAGCCATAACTTCTAAACTAATCGACCGAATCAGCCCATCTTCGAACTTAACCGTGGTAATCACACATAGAATAAGTGTAGGAAATTTCATTAAGATCGGATAAGAATTGTAGACGCAATCGTGTCCTCAAAAGTCGGTTCTATGACATAAATATATATATATATATATATATATATATATATATATACACATACATATATAAATTTTTCAACGAGTGGTATTATTGAACTCTACTCAACTAATTATGATAGTTTATGACGAAATCCCTTGTAAAATCGACCATGAGGACAAATACAATAGTTAGATTTTTAAAAAAATCTACCTAAAAAAATGCTCGTATTTTTTTAAAAAGATCAAAAATACTCAAATTGTTATTTTAAATAAAAATTTATAAATTTATAATTAATCACAGGCTAATTTGTTTTTAAAATTTGTAGTCGGAGGCTCTCGTATTTATAACTACCAGTGTGTACTTACGAAGCTTTGGCGCTGTCGACTCCATTTCAAATAATATTGTCCAGATTAATATTTTCTGAAAAATTTTAATATTTTACATAGTTCTATGAAAACATCTATTTAAGAAGAAATCTGAGGTATTGTTAGAATAACTAAATACTTTTGAATGCTTTGACCGTTTCTTTATTTAATATACTATCATCTACGTAACAATCGTGATATTTAAGGACAGTCTAGCGGCAACAAGAATGTATATAAATTAATTTCTTAAATATTAATAATTTAACCCTATTTTATTGGAATTGTGTTAGCCAAACACAGCAACGATCACAATTGTACACAAAATATTCATCTGACATTTCTTCTTTACTTTTATTTAAATACCTTAAGCATCGGAAGTGTGACCATTTATGACAAGTATTGCACATAAACCATGTTGGATCATCGTTGGAAAGTTCTTGATGTCCAAAAACAAGACATGAATTTCTCACATCCAGAGACTTCACAAGACACAATTCTCTCAAAAAAAATCTTGTAGATATTGGATCCATTGAACTAATATTATTTACGTTGCCTTTCAAAATTTGTAGTATGTAGTGTAAAACGAAAATACCACAATTAAATGTGTCACTCGCATTTTGTTTAGGATAATTAGCTGTCGAAATGGTTTTTACTTCTAAAATTATTCTAGGGAAAACACGTTTATAATGTCGACTGAAATTTTAAAAAATTTTTTCATTTCTTACTAAATTGTTTAAGCCAGAATCGAAAACATAAAAATTTTTTTTCGTTAAATCCACGTAAATTAGAATCCAGTGTAAATTATCTATATTAAGAGAAAGAAATATTTTTGTTTTATTTTTCCATTGTCTTCGCAAATTTTGTAAAAAATATTCTTCTCTTTCTAAATTAGTTGATAACAAAACAACAGAGCTTATTTCACATAATACATATGCAATGTCTTCATGACTACTAGATTCTAAAATAGTAAAATTAGCACAATAATCAATTCTACCATTCGACAACCAATTATTCCCCCACAATGTGCTGTAATCTTCTCCCCATAAAAAAATAAAATTCGTGTCATCATTGATATTTCTTGTAAAAGCAACAAAATATTGTCTTTCAGGATTGTTCGAGTAATAATAGTTTTCATTTTGAATGGTTTTGTTGTGATAAAAAACCAATTCACTTCTAATTTGATCAGTCGTTTTTCTGATCTTCGATCCTGATAGGTGAGGCATCACTGTTTTTCTTTTCAAACGGTTCCGATTCCACGCTTCGAGTGATTGATCATTGTCTGGTTCATCAATTTTTTTTGTCTTCTGAATTTTTTTCATGATAACAACAGACCGGGGTAAATCAAGTGTTTTAAATGCGGCTGTCCAGCGAGAGAAGCAAACATCGATGAATCTACCGATCTTCATTTGCTTATCACCTTCGAGCTTAACACCTTTAAAATGATTTTCGACAGTTGCATGTTGGCATGATTTTTATCAGGATGAAGCAATATGGTCCAAAATACAGTGTACGGTACTAGTCTTTCCATGAAATATTTGGCAACGGGTGGTGAGTAATATGGATTATTATCTAAATTAGCATCGAGATTTAAACCTTTTGCTTCAATTTTTTTAAATTTCGGCAAAACGAGTTTATAATACGGACTTGATTCAAATACAGTATTACAAAACTGATTATTTAACGCCACTTGTTCCTTATACTCGTCATCGACCTGGACTGCATTAACTCTGGAAGCTGTCACATTCACAAGAGTTTTTATAGCTCTAGCTACTGCATAATCTTTTTTTGGGAACAGAAGAATGTAAAAAAAGGACTCCAAAAGATCTATGAACGTATCAAATGTTTGGCAATGGACAAGAATGGCGACAACATCCAAATAAATAGCCGATATATGTTTTTTAATTCTCAAAGTTTTTAATTGACGAGCAACCATTTTCATAAGATGAGAATAGCAAGTGAACAGCGGCGTGATTGTTTCAGGTAGGTGTTGATTCTTTTGAATACAATTGTATGTCGTATTTAGGTAGTCAAGGACAGTGCAATTATTCCAGGACTTCATGATAGCGTTTATACTAGCCCATGACCAATCAGTTACGACATATCTAAATAGAGGCACCGTAATTTTATTCAACACCCACAAATCTTTGAAATAACTTAAGCACTTGGTAATTGAATCAGCTGAATGATCGTTCGTAATCATTTCAATCAAAGGGTATATTTTATGATTAATGTTAACCACACCGGCATAATAATATACTCTTTTTGATTTCTGAGAAGGTTTTCGGACCATTGATCCGGTAGCATCAAAGTGTAGCACCAAATTGCTTTTATTAATCAGGAGTTGCATTTGCTCTTCCATTGCCAAATATACTGTGAATGGTGGATTAAAAAAATGTCGAATGTACGGATGATCTGAATCATACTGATTCATTCTCAAAATGATATCAGCACCGTCATCAGTGTGTCGATCATTCTCAGCTAATTTTTCAGATTTAGCTTTCCGAAGAACTTCTGTTGAGTATCTAAACTGATGATTTTTTTCTTTTTTCGCTAAATTAATATCCAGTTTTTGTGCAACTTTTGTTTCCACTGTTGAAGGCTTGACGTGACAGAGAACTTTTTGTAAATTTCTTCTCTCAGCTCCTCTTAGTTGATAATTCAATGGTACAGTATGATTAGCAGCACTTCCGTTAGAGTAAATTTTGATGGTTGTTTTCAGTTGATTGAATTTGCCATGAAATTTAAACTTCAAATCGCACTCCGGTTGCTTACAAACACTTCGAGTATGGAACGTTGGTTTAGTTTTGGCAATTTTTAAACCATCAACAAAAACTAAAATACACGAAATTTTACTTCTATTTGGTAAAATTTTTCGTGAATGTTTATAAACAAAATTAGCAGTAAGAACATTGTGTTTTGAAATTCGTGCAGTTGATACGGTTATGGTGTCCATAAGTTCATACTCACACTTTTGCACTTCACGTAACTTTGGTTTAACACTATTAGATTTTTTATTATTATTGTTATTATTATTATTATTATTATCATCAGAATCATTCAAATATACACTTTTTTGTTTATCATTACAATAATTGTTATTCAGAACACCACTATTTGATGAATTGTTTTCTTCACTTATGTTATCATTGCTATTTTTTTCGAAAGTGAGTAATAGCGAACTTAATCGTCGAATCAGTCGACCATTTTCACTTTCCTCAACATCATCATCAGCACTCATTATCGCCATTAATATCACTGGCATCACTGTCATTATCAACATCACTGCCATCACTGTCACTGAAACTATCACTAAAATTGTCACGAACATTGTCATTATGATCATCACTCTCTCTATCGCTAAAATTGTCACCGACACTGTCATTATGATCATCACTTTCATTATCATCATAACTGTCATTGGTATCATAACTGGCATTGGTATCATCACTGTTATTAATATTATCGCTAACATTATCACCTTCATTGTCATTATCACCATGACAGCCATTATCATTATCACTTATGTTATCATAATCGTGATTATCATAATTGTCGTCACTATCATTGTCATAGTTTGGACGCAATGCTCTGTGAATTTTATTAGCGAAGTAATTAACATTATTGTGCCAAGCAAAATACAAATTCACGCGGAACTTGTCAAGTTCTTTCTTCTTTACCTTTAACTCGTCACATATTTAATAAAAAATTGTATGATTTTTAGTTGGACCATCAGGAATTTCATCTGAACTTTTTGTAAATTTTAATACCGCATAGTAAGCAGTTGTGATATTAAATTTCATTGTCACAAAAAATCTAAAAATATACACATGTAAAAAATTTAAAAAAAACTATAGGTGCAATGATTTGAAATATTTTTTTTTTTATAATTTATTGTTTTGAAAAAAAAAAAAAAAAAAAAAAAAAAAAAAAAAAAAAAATTATTAGTCGTTGGCTAAATTCAGTAATATTGTGACCTACCTTTTATCAACGAAATTTTAAAGAACATAAATAAATATATATATAAAAATAAATATATATATAATATTATTTGAAATTTTAAAAATTTGGCGTCGACAGCGCCAAAGCTTCTCAATTCTGTCGTAAGTACACACTCGTAGTCATAAATACGGGAGCCCCCGACTACAAATTTTAAAAACAAATTAGCTTGTGATTAATTATAAATTTATAAATTTTTATTTAAAATAACAATTCGAATATTTTTGATCTTTTAAAAAAAATACTCGTTTAGAAAATTGAAAAATCTACACGAGTATTTTTTCAAAATTTCAAAATTTTTGTTTTCTTTTAAATTACAAGACATTTTATTCAAAAATGGTTAATTTCCAGATTAAAAAATTGGAAAAGTGAAAAAAAAAAAAAAATACTCGTCTAGATTTCGAAAAATTGTATATAAAAATCAAAAAGTAATGAGGTTTGTAAAACTTTTTAAATAAAAAATAAGTAATCTTAAAATTTAATGTCAAATTACACCTCGAGTATTTATTTTTTGATCTTTTTAAAAAAATACTCGTCTAGAAAATTGAAAAATCTACACGAGCATTTTTTTTAAGTTAAAAATTTTTTTTTTTTTTCTAAAGTTATAAGCTTTTTTATTTTTAAAATGGCGGGTGTCGGCTAACTTCACAGTCATATATCTTATGTAATATTTATATCACGGCATACAAATTACACGACTATGAAAATCATATTTTTGTGTAATGAACAAGTCATTTGATAAGTACGAGTGACATACAAATAAAATCATATTTCAACTTAAAAAGTAAGTCACTCTTTTATGTACACGGAAAAATTATTCTTGTTTGGAATGCTATGGTGTCATAGTAGTGCCTGGCCATGTTGGTCACCTGTCGAAAGTGGAAATAAACACATGCAGAAATTACTATAACCATAGTAAAATTTTCGATAGTTATAATAATTTGTGATATAATCGTTATCGATTTTACTATGACCATAGTCTTATGAAACAATTTTGTCCAAGGCTTGCCCCCATGAAAAAAGTTTATAAAAAAATATATTTTTCAGGTAAAAGAAATATATTCAAAATATATAAATATTCAAAATATATGTAAAATATGTAGAAAAAATATATTTTAAATAGCTAACTTTAGGCCAATTTTCGTACATATTTTAAATGTATTTTAAATATATTAAAAATATATCTTAGAATATATAAAAAATACAATTATGAAAATACAAAAAATATATTTTTATTCTAACCAACAACCTAGGAAAAAAATATATAAAAAATATATTTTTTATATATGTTTTTTATATTTTCATTATCATATTTTTTATATATTCTAAGATATATTTTTAGTATATTTAAAATATATAAAATGTATACAAAAATCAACCATAAGTTAGCTATTCAAATTATATTTTTTATACATATTTTATGTATTTTTAATATATTTTTTTTTATATTTTAACATGTATTTTTTTTATAAATTTTTTTCGTGGGGGTGAGCAAACCTGGTCTCAAGTTCGATAGACATGAGTGTCTTTTTCTACGTATGTGTCTTGCTGCAGATACTTGTAGCTAGATTTCAATAGTAAGTCTAGTGCAAGCCTTACACAGGAAATTCGTGCCAGATCATAACTCAATTCTGGAGGAAGACTATAGTTGAAAATAGTTGCATATGGCTTGCTCAAGATCTGCTCAAGGCTCAAAATTATTGCAAGATCTAACATATGAACCTTACAAGAATTAATAGGCGGAATCATACAAATTTGTAAAGACCGTTTGGATCACAACATTTGTTTTGAATTAAACTTAAAATTTCTAATTGTGTATGTATGGAGTGGATCATTTAAATGAACTTCTTAGCTATTGATAGAAAAAAAATATCTGGAATTCTAATCCTGATTTTTAATTTCCTTGAATGAAATTTCATGTTTAGAATGTTTCAATAAAAATATTATCATTTTGCTAGTTTAAAAAAGTGTGTTTATGTATGAAGCCACCTTCTTACAAATATTCTAAAAAGTCGAAACTCTTCAAGTTTTGAAAAATTTTCATTCTGTAGAATCTAAATCTTTAGCACAGTGCCCTGAATGTAAAATACTAAATCCAAAATTTAGCTATGAATATATTTACTAAACATTTAAGTTCTTATTCAATTTATCTCAGTCGTTATATTCTTAAACGATTTTTAGCGCCTCCTTTGTGAAATTTTCTAAATGTCGATTAAGTTTTTTCAGAATAGTGGTAACGATATGTACATACAATTGCCATCATTAATGCCTGGTAATGGAATTTGAAAGTTATAACCACTCTATGTACCTAGGCATTAATAATGGCGATTGTAAATCGCTAAAATATTAAAGGGTTAATCGTACTAGCGTACATGTTTCGCACGCAAGCGCGCGCGTTTCGTTTTTCATATATTTATTTTAATGTATATTTTCGTGTCATTTGCATATATTTTTTTGCTTTCGACCAATCACGTTACGAATAGTTTGGCTTCACATATATTTCATCTAAATTTTATCATAGGATTAGCGACCTAACAAAAAGTAATTACTAGATTTCAAGTTCTTCTCTTTGGTGTCGTTGTGAAATTATTTCAGAAATTTATAATATTTTTTTATATGAATATTTTAAATGAGGATTCTTTCATTCGAAATCAATGGGCTTAAAATTGATATCAGTTACATAGGGCTCGTGGTTAGTCCATTACGATGATGTTGAGAAGCATGTCTATTATCGATTATTTGTCCTGTATCTATACTGGAATCTTCGACTCGGATGTCATCAAAACTGTTTATTATCTCAGATTCATTAGATTTTTCATCCAATTTTGCTTCAGCAATCCATTCGTGTATTTCATGAGTGTACATTCTTCGTTGAAGTACTTCACGAGTACGAGGTCGAGATCCAATATAATTTGTAGTATTCTATGATATGAATGAATAATTAAATATATATATATGGGGCATTCCACGCCAAATCGGACGGTTTGAAAAATTTTAATTTTAGATTTCCTCAATTTTTTTTTATTTTTTTTTACCCATCAAAAAAACCTTTTTCCGAGATGATGAAATTTTTTTGGTCACCGGTTCAAAAGATCGAATTTTTTTAAAAACCGCTCTTTTTATGGTTTTTTACTGATAACTTCTTAGGGAATGGTTCAAATCAAAATACTCACTAAATAAAAAACTATCGTTTTTCCATGTACTTTTTGAAAAAAAATACAAAAAAATTATTTCAAGTGTTTCAATACGTGTTTTTTGATTTTTAAAATTTAAATAGCATTTTTTAAAGTGAGTGCATATTTTGATTTTCTTTAAAATTTTTTACAGTAAACTACTACTCAAAACACAACTTTTTAGGCCGGTCGGGTCATGGGTTCTCAATGGCTACTATTTTTTTTCGATTTTTGAAAATTAAAAAAAAAAATTTTTTCTCTACACAGAAAAAAAGATTTACTTGGTTCAAGTAAAATATTTTCTTCAAAATTTTATCCTCGAATGAAGAAAGAATCGTTTCTTGTTTTTAGAAAAGTTTCTTGCTTTAAGAAATTTTTTTTGTTGCTTTAATAAATTTGCATTTTGGTTTGAGAAGTTTCACGTGTTTCAAAATAATTTTCTTTTTTCGAGAAAATTCAATTTCTGGATTTAATTGATTTGATCTTCATCATAGAAAATGTTTTTTTCTCAAGAAAATTCAGTCTCTTGCTCCAAAATGTTTATGTTTTGTTTCAAGAAAATGTTCTCCTCTCAAAAAAATTGCGTCTCTTGCTCCAAAATGTTTTTATCTTGTTGTTAAGAAAAAATGTCTTGAGCTAAAACGAAAATGTTTTTAAACTAAGAAAAATAACTTCATAAATCAAGAAAAAACTTTTTTGGACCAATAAATTTTTTTTGTCACAATCAACAATATAATTTCAGTTAAGAAATAAATTTCTTCAGTTGAGTAAAGAAATTTATTGAGCTAAAAAACTTTTTATTTTTTTTATTTCTTATCGAAAAAATTATTTTTCGGTTCCAATATTATTAACAATGCAGATAAATACTTTATCAGAGGCATTTGTCAGAGGATAGGACACTTTCTCAATGAGTTATACATTGTAGCAAATTGAGAAAAACAATTATCGCTTAACGCAGAACTCGAATCTAGATCGATTCGGCGTCGCGCGAGAGCTTTACCAACTAAGCCATCCCAGTCTTTGCCAGGCTACATTAAGTAAGTTAGAATTCAATTTTTAAGAACAAAATTTTCTTCAGCCAAGAAAATTTACTCTTTGCTCAAGACAGCTTGTCTGGAGAAACTATATTACCAACAGGAGAACAGAATTTTGTTGGTACAACGAATTTATTTTCTTTAATCAAAAGATATTGTTATTGAATAAAGTAAATTAAGGTTCTTGTTTAAAAAAAAAAAATTATTTACCTTAATAAATGTATTAACTTCGAATAAATAAGTTCACTTTTAATACAAGTAAATAGCAAATCTTGGATAAATAAAATTTTTCTCCAATTGAGGAAATCAAGTATCTTGATTTATTAAATAAGTATATATATTTTGATTCAATCTTAAAAGAGTTTTTGAATAAAGAAACGACTTATTGTCGCAAGATTTAAAATTCAAGTAAATTTAATACTTGATTGAAGAAAATTCTGGCCTTCCTTCTTTGACCCAAAAATTTTCTTGACTCAAGAAAATTTATATTCGGCCAAGATAGTTTTTTTTCTGTGTATTTTGTCAAATTTTATCACTCGTTTTTCTCTTTCAACGTATTTTAAAAAACTTCATGTATATTTTTTATTGTAACAAACATGGAAAATTGTTAATAATTAAAAAAGACTAAGATTATTTTTCAATGCATCTTCCTGCAATAAATATTTTCTTTATTTGGATAAACAGGGTGGCCACAACTCGAGAAAACCGAGAATATCGGGAATTATCAGGGAATTTAATGCGACCGGGAAATATCATGGAAATGTCAGGTAATTTTGAAAAGTATCCGGGAATTAAATTGTGACAGTTCAAAATTAAAAAATATTTCAATAATACGCTACAAAAATTAAGGGATATGAAAAAAATTTTAAAGTGATTTTCAACAGGTTGTAACTCGAAGGAAAATGGTCGTACGATAAAATCAAAAACGGCAAATTGTAGCATTAGGTGTCTAGTTCTCTAATCTGATCTTTAAATTTTTTTATTTTGTGCGGTTCCGGATTAATTCTAAGAAAACTATCAGAAAAGACATACACTGAAAAAAAATATTGCTGTAATAGCAATACCGTTAGGTTATCGTAACCATCTGAAGTATTGCTAATGGTAGATAGTTGTCATAACAAAATGTATCGTTAACTTGGCAAAACTAGATTGCTGCATTGACTATCTTCAATTTTAAACAAAACTATTATCAATTTAACCATATTCTTTGGTTATATTCCCCATACTTGGTATTGCTGTTTTAACGATTCCTATAGATTGCTATCATAGCAATCCAAATTGTTATTATAGTAATCCATATGGTTAATACAGCAATTCGGATTGTAAATATACCAATACGTATTGTTAATATAGCAATACTTATTGCCGTAGCAACTATTTATGTAGATAGTTGATTTAATAAAACATTGTATGGGTAAAATAGCAATCTAGCCTCTACGCAAATAAAGTATTGCTATATTAACAATCTACGATTTTCCAAACTTTAGATGACTGATATAACCTAAAGTATTGCTATTACAGCAATATTTTTTTTTCAGTGTATACCGAATTTTTGCTCGTCTTAAAAACGGTCTTCGAGCATGAATCAATTTTTTTCGATAATTATGATTGATTTTTGATTGCTCCGGAACCGTATATATGAAAAAATTTAAAGACTAGATCAGAAACTAGACACTTGAAGCTTTTGTTTTTTTATTTTTGCTGTACGACCCTTTTTCTAGAGTTACATACTGTTGGAACCTACTAAAAAATTTGTAATTTTTTTTATTATCCCTTAATTTTTGTAACCAGTGTAATTTGAATTTATTTGAATCATAAAATTTCTTATTAAATATTTTAACTTACATATTTTTAACATGGAATAATCCAAAGTAGGAAATATTGATTTATTTTATTGCCTTTTTTATGGTTTCTCGCATGATTTAATTATCATATTAAATTATTGAAAATGAAAATGTAATAAAAACTTTGAATATCTAAATGATACGAATAAAATTTCTAAATTAGGGATAAATGTGAAAAACTTCACTGGAAAACCGAAAAATATCAGGGAATTTTTAATTTTATATCATTTGCTTGTGGCTATCCTGATTAAAGTATACAAAAAAAAAACATTCATTTCAAATTTAAAAATATTCTCATAATTCTCTCGCGTATTCTTTTTTAATTATCAACTATTTCCCATGCTTGTTATAATAAAAAATATACATGAAGTTTTTCAAAATACGATGGAAGAGAAAAACCAGTGATAAAATTTGATGAAATAGAGAAAGAAAATATTTTTTTAATTTTTAAAAATCGAAAAAAAATAGTAGCCATCGAGAACCCACGACCAGACCGGCCTAAAAAGTTGTGGTTTGAGTAGTAGTTTACTGTAAAACATTTTAAAGGAAATCAAAATATGCACTCACTTTAAAAAATGCTATTTAAATTTTAAAAATCAAAAAACACGTGTTGAAACACTTAAAATAATTTTTTTGTATTTTTTGAAAAAAAATACATGGAAAAACGATAGTTTTTTATTTAGTGAATATTTTGATTTGAACCATTCCCTAAGAAGTTATCAGTAAAAAACCATAAAAAGAGCGGCTTTTTAAAAAATTCGATGTCTTTAGAACCGGTGATCAAAAAAATTTCATCATCTCGGAAAAAGGTTTTTTTGATGGGTAAAAAAAAATAAAAAAAAATTGAGGAAATCTAAAATTAAAATTTTTCAAACCGTCCGATTTGGCGTAGAATGCCCCATATTTAAGTACTTTCTATGTATTTTTAATATATTTTTATTATAAATGTTTTTTCTTGGGGGGTACTTTATGTTTCTGGATTATAAAAAAAATAATCCAAGGAAATAAAACCATTAGACATTGTCGTCACAATGTAATATAGGATATACTATATTACCATAAAAAGAGGCACGTCACTCTGTCAGATGACAGAGGAGTAGCCGTGCCCGTGTCGTTCTCAAGTTCGGACTATATACCAGTTCAAGATACTACTCCTTCCGCTGCTTCTTCGAATTCAGTACTCGCTGCTAGATCACTTCCAACCTCTCGTAGAGTTCCTGACAACGAATATATTTCGAACTGATGTTTTCCAAACTTGAGAACGACTCGGGCACGACTATTCCTCTGTCATCTGACAGAGTGACAAGTGCCTCTTTTTGTGGTAATATAGTATATCCTAAATTACATTGTGACAACAATGTCTAATATTTTTGTTTCTTTGGATAATTTTTTTTATGATCCAGAAACATAAAGTACGTTTCAGCACTGATAAAAATCGTGTTTTTTTCCGAAATACGCTGCGTACTTGGCCTATCCGCACTTGAGTCAACTGAATTTCAATTGATTCAAAAACATGGAAATTGAAACAAGTTCACAGGGAGGTTTGAATAAAAGACTTTACGGTTTTAGGCTTATTATAGAAATATTTCTGTCAAAAACGATGTATTTGATGAAATGAAATGTGAGATTACAGTAAAAAAAAAAGAGAAGGAGCTGAAGTCGTCTATGTATGTGATGAAATCAACTGTGAATTTGAAAAAAATACTGTTTTGAATTAATAGAAATCATCGATTTCTTTCAATCAATTTTCTAAATGTTGTTGATGAAAAGTTTTATGCAATTGTCTTAACTAACTTTTTATTTTCCTTAAAATATTATAGTGGTGAGTCAATCATATAATTTACTTAATGATAATACAAATGACTTTGAACTAATTGAATACCTTTTGGCCACAATGAACTAGTGCCACTGATTAAATTTTATTTCATTTTCATATGACTACTTATTTGTTACCTGCAATTTACTTTTGTAGGTGAAGAAGTTAAATATTTCATTGATTGTGTGTATCCAGAGTAAATGAATTCATTAAAAAAAAATTTATTAGTTTTAGAATATTCAAGGGCATTAATGGAATACAAAAATCATTTTTTTATTACCTGAAACGTCCCCCGTGAAAAAAAATTTATGAAGAAAATATAAAAAATATATATTTTTTGTATGAGAAAAATGTAGTAAAAATACATAAAAAATATATAAATATATATAAAATATGTGTAAAAAATATATTTCTAATAGCTAACTTTTGACCGATTTTCGTATATATTTTACATATTTTAAATGTAACTCAAATATATTAAAAAAGGGATGGGAGGAGCAAAACGGGGTACTTAAGGAAATACAAAGTTATTGAGGACTCAAATTCAGTAAATCTTTTTTTTTTTCAATGATTTTTTAAGTGATTTTGGAAGGTTTAAAAAATATTTGAAAAATAAAATTTTTTTTTTTTTTATAAAATTTTGGGGGTACCCTATTTTGCCTCCTTTTTTCCTATATCTTAGAATATATGAAAAATACATCTATGAAAATATAAAAAAAAATATATTTCAAATACTAAAAATATATTATTTTATTATATTTTTTTTTCTTATGTTGTTGGTTAAATTAAAAATATATGTTTTATATATTCATAATTATATTTTTTTACATATTTGAAATATATTATTAATATAATTTTTATATATTTTCAAACATGAATTTCTTATATACTCTAAAATATATTTTAAAAATATTTAAATTACATTTAAAATATATACAAAAATCGCCAAAAGTTAGCTATTAAAAATTTATTTTTTATACATATTTTATATATGTTTATGTACTTTTTATGTATTTTTAATATAGTTTTTGTATAAATGTTTTTCATGAGGCACTGAACTCAAATAAGCAGCGGTAAGAGTAGTTCAGTGTTCGCCACTAGATTGCACCCAACCCCTTGTGCTGTTCCTGGTTAGATATATATTTCAGAGTTGTCATATTCTATACTTGAAAATAATTCTGGCACGGCTACTCCTCTGTCGTCCGACATAGTGACAAGTGCCTCTATTGATGGTAATATACTATATCCTATACTTTATATTACATTGTGACAACAATGTCTATTTTTGTTTTCTTGGATAATTTTTTTTTTATAATCCAGAAATATAAAATACGTTTCAAGTAATAAAAAAGTGATTTTTGTATTCAATAAATGCTCTCGAATAATCTAAAGATAATAAATTTAGGTAAATTTTTTTTTTTTTTTTTTTTCAGTATTCATTGACTCTGGGAACACTGGTTCCATTCTATTCTACAAAGTATTACTTTGATGCAAGACCGATCATTAATGACTCGACAACTTGAATAAATTGCAGTAACGATGTATGAATTTCGTACCATTTACGGTGTTTTAGAAGAAAGATATAAAGCAATCGAGTAGAAAAAAAATTATATTCTTACGACTAAATGTAAGTTTACTCAAATTAAAAAAAAAATAGATAGAATATCATCATCTTTCGCATCAAATTTAAGTATTGTAGAAACAAAAGCAAAAGTAGGCGAGATAAAGTCTCTAGTACGTTGACTCAATTACATATATATTTTTTAATTGAGTGCGTCAAAGTCATCGCTAATGCAAATGATATGTTCACAAATACGCCATGTATTTGAGTAAATAATTCCCTCCAAATACGTGTGGTCTTTCAGCCAAAGTCGTAGCGTGTTTCACCGTATCTAAAGTCGTGGCGTACTTGGCTCAACTCAAACCAAGTTGACTCAAAGGTTTCTTTTTATCAGTGCACACATCGGCAATGGCGCTGCTTCGATCGTTCATACACGATCCTTATTTTCAACTAAATCCAGAAATATTGGTACGTTTAACTTAACGATTTATCGTGGAATGCCCCATATTTATAATATTATTATTTATTCAACGTTATTACTATATTAACTATTTTTAATGAGTTCAGTATGAAATAAGAGTTTTATTGAATACTCACACTTATGGTAAGTAAAGATCTTAATTTTTCCAAAATTTGAAAGTCTTGAATTATTGATTGTAATTCATCCCATTTCAACTCAACTTCTTCATGTAACATTTTCTCTTCTTTAAAAATATAAACAAAATTCATAACTCCAGTATATTTTTATATTTTCAATAGAATTAAATAAGTATACGACTAACCGTCTCGTTTCGAGGTTGACCTTTTATATTGTATTCGAAATCTAAATGCTTCCAAAAAACTTGAAACGACAATTGTTAATACTATCATTGTAACTAAATAAAAAGTCATGAAATAAAATCGAGTATAAAATCCTACTATCACTGCATAAGCATTCATTAATATGAACCAATTGTTGACAACGGTTAATTCAAACAAAGTCATTCCACTTGCCATTAAATTATCAAATGTATTCAAATAATAATATCCTAGTGTTGTACTTCCATTTACTGAATATTTGTAAAAGTCTTCCACCGTTGTATTTCTATTAACAAAGTTACAACTGACCGTGAATTAAATTTGAAAAAAAAAAATATCTAATATATATATATATTAGACTGATTCCAAAAAATCGACTATCTTTTGTTTCAAAAATTCTATCGAAAATATTGTTTGAGATGACGAAAAAAAATACACGGAGAGAAATGTCAAGTAAATATGCCTATGCAGCATAGTGATAATTACATTGCTCTATAGTTTCTGTAAGCAGTCACATAAGAGCGGCAGGACACAAACTATAGAGTAATGTAAATATTACTATGCTGCATAGGCATATTCACTTGACAATTCTCTCCGTGAAAGGTCAAAGTTTGAGCTCTTAATATAAATACTAACAACTGCCTCATCACAATTTTCGATTTTCCATTTAAATAACACGGGAAACATTCTTTTTAAACTTCGGAATTTTATAACTCATCAGCAAACTCATCAGCAGATCAATTTATCAAAAAGACCAATGTATAATTTGGTACAAAATTGAATGCTCTGCAAAAAAGGTCTCTTATAATTTTTCGATAAATTTAATTTTTCAAAAATTATTCAAGGTCAAAGTTGGATCATAGTAAACTTTAGTATTATTTGACTTTTTCAACAAAAGTTCTTTAGTTATTGGCATTTACATTTTAATTCGTTCTGAAAAATCATATTCTGGTCGATTTTATTTACTTACTTTGAAACGTGAATAACAAAAGAACTTTTAAGAATTTCGAAAACTTTATGAGAGATAATTTGTAGAAAATGAAATGTTCTACAAAAAAAGGTCCCATAGCATATTAAAATAAGTCTGATCATTTTGTCGAAAAAGTCAAATAATACTAAAATTTACTATGATTTATTATGATTGAATAATTTTTGAAAAATTAAATTTATCAAAAAATGATAAGAGACCTTTTTTGTAGAGCATTCAATTTTGTACCAAATCATACATTGGTCTTTTTGATAAATTGATCTGCTGATGAGTTATAAAATTCCAAAGTTTAAAAAAAATTTTCCCCATGTTATTTAAATAGAAAATCGAAAATTGCGATGAAGCAGTTGTTTGTATTAATATTAAGAGCTCTTAAATTAAACTTTGACACTATTTTTTATTCGTTATCTCGAACAATATTTTCAATATGATTTTTGAAAAAAGAAAAAAAAAATAGTCGATTTTTTTAAATTAGTCAAATATATATATATATATATATATTAGGGTGTTTCAAAAAAAAATTTTTTTTTTCTGTCTCGAAAGTTAGTCTTAGGTATAAAAAAAAATCCTCCTAAAAGAGCAGCTCGAGATTTCAATTCTACCAAGAGCTCAACGAATATGTTAGATGATAGACGATTAGTCAGAAACTGTGTTTTGAAAATAAAAGTATATAAAAATTTTTTTTTCCAAAATTGAAGTACACAGTCTTATAGGAAATTTAATTCTCTACAAAAAAGCTTCTAAGTGTTTTTTCCGGAGAACTAACAGAAAAAAAGTTATGAAGCTTTAAACTATATTAAATAGTATAACTTCATGTTTTCATTATATTGAACAGTTTTTTGATAGAAATTTAGGTCTTTTCATCTAAGCTAATGTTATCTGTAAAATTTTTTTTTGAACACATGGGAAAAATTTTCCTTAAATTCAAAACAGATTTTTTTTTTTAATTTAAAAATACAGAAAGAAAAAAAATCTTAACTCTAAAAAAAAAAAATATTTTTCTTTTGAAATTTATACAGAACATAAGTAAGATCTCAGAAATCTTTTTAAAACACCTTACTGATTATACATAGTATATAGATTCACCGTATAAACATGTACACGTAATAAAATCCGGAAATTATCTTGACGTTAAGTTTTTCAATTCACTATTGTTTCAAGCTTCATAACTTTTTTTCTGTTAGTTGGACGAAGAAAACACTCAAGGGCTTTTTTTGTAGAGAATTCAATTTCCTACAAGGCCACGTACTTTGAGTTTCGAAAAAATTTTTTTTATATACTTTTATATATAAAAAAACATAAAAAAAATTTTTTTACATGTAATTCAAATGAGAAAATTAATATTCGTTGAGCTCTTAGCAGGATTGAGCTTTCGAGCTACTCTTTTGGGAAAATTTTTCTAATACCTAAGACTAACTTTTAAGACCATAAGACTTGATAAAAAAGGAAGAAATTTTTATTTTGAAACACCCTAATATATATATTATATATAATATATATATATTAGGGTGTTTTAAAATAAACATTTTTTTTTTCTAAGTCTTATGGTCTTAAAAGTGAGTTTTAGGTACTCAAATAATTCTCCCAAAAGAGCAGCTCGAAGCTCAATCCTGCGATATTAATTTTCTTATTTGAATTACATGTAAAAAAAATTTTTTTTTCGTTTTTATATATAAAAGTATTTAAAAAATTTTTTTTCGAAACCCACAGTACGTGGCCTTGTAGAAAATTAAATTCTTTACAAAAAAGCCCTTGAGTGTTTTCTTCGTCCAACTAACAGAAAAAAAGTTATGAAGCTTGAAACAAGTGAATTGAAAAACAACGCAAAGATAATTTCCGGATTTTATTACGTGTACATGTTTAGACGGTGAATCTATATACTATGTATAATTAGTAAGGTGTTTTAAAAAGATTTCTGAGATCTTACTTATTTTCCGTATAAATTTCGAACGAAAAATATTTTTTTTTAGAATTAAAATTTTTTTTCTTTCTGTATTTTTAAATTAAAAAGAAAGTTCTGTTTTAAAAGTAAGGAAAACTCTTCCCATGTGTTCAAAAAAAAATCGACAGATAACATTAGCTCAGATGAAAAGACCTAAATTTCTATCCAAAAACTGTTTAATATAATGAAAACATGAAGTTATATTATTTAATATAGTTTAAAGGTTCACAACTTTTTTTCTAGAGAATTTGATTTCCTACAAGACTGTGTACTTTGATTTACGAAATAAAATTTTGTTAATACTTTCATTTCTAAAAAACAAAAAAAAAAAAAATTTTTTTACATGCAATTTGAATGGGAAAATGAATATTCGTTGAGGATTTAGTAGAATTGAGATTTCGATCTGCTCTTTTGGGAGAATTTTTAACTTCCCGCTAAGAAAATCGATGATTTTCAAAAAATTTGGGAAATTGTTTTCGCCCCGATTTACAAAAATCGAGTTTTCATCAAATGTCAACGTTTTGAGGTCCTAGGAAGCTAGTGTGTGTGTGTGTGTGTGTGTGTGTGTGTGTGTGTGTGTGTGTGTGTGTGTGTCTGTATGTATACTCTTTATAACTTTTAAACTAATGAACCGATTTGGATGGTTAAGGCGGCAATCGAAAGAGCTTGTTGGCCATCAACTTTTCTGAAAATTTCAGATCATTTGATTAAGTAGACACGAAAATATTGGCGAATTACGAAAAAAAAACATTTGTTTTTGAAGTGAAACTTCTTTACGGAGGCTAAAATTGAACGATTTGAGGCGGAAAAGGGGAGGTAGCGCCAGAGGAGAAACATTGAGTGAAAGTTTAGAATAGGCGAGAAGGGGAATTGCTTGTATAGCAAGCCTTATGTATTTTGAAGAGTGGGGGGAGTTGAGAATAGTCGAGTAGAATGGACGAGTGTAGTGCGCATGCATCGTAATTTAACCACGTTATTCATATATAAATATATATATATATATATATATATATATATATATATATATATATATATATATATATATTAGGATGGTCCTTATTTAGGTGATGTTCGAATTTTTTTTCACGATAGTCCTAAATCGGTTCTAAATCTATAAAAAAAAATTCATGCCAAATTTTAGCTCTTAATTTTAATATTAACCCGGCCCCTCCGATAGCCAAAGTTTTAAATGGAAATAACACGGGAAAAGTTCTGTTAATAATTTGAAATTTTTGTTCATCATGAAATAATGAACAGATCATGTCAACCAATGATAATTCTTATAGCAAATTTAACGCTCTACAAAAAATGTCTCTTATGATTTTTCGCTATCTTGACTAGTTCAAAAGTTATTCGAGGTCAAAATCAAAGTTCTAGTCAGTTTTATGGTTTTTTCCATTTTTACCGTCAATTAATAATTCAAAAATGAAAAAAGGGTTATTATTCATATTTCAGACGACTTCTCTGACCTTGACGTATGTTCTGAAAGAAAAGTAATATTTAATTGAAAAAAGTGATTATTAAAATTACAATGAATCGAAAAAAGTACCAATATTATCATTTTTTCTTTAATCATAGATACTTTCATAAAGTTGTTACGTTAGTTTTTTTCAGCGCGTTAGGAAACATTTGACGATGATCCTTAACCAATTGTAATACATATTGCATTTGTTTTTCATCCTTAGTATAATGTTTACAAAAATCTTGCAGTAGTTTAACTTCTCTCTTCACACAGTCATTCACAACCGATAGTTTTTCGACGAATCGTAATGCAATTTTATAACTTTCATTATCAGCCCATTCAGAAGGATTAATTTGTAAAAATTCTGTTTGTAACTCAAACCTTTCAAAAAATTTGATCGATTCTGCGGTTACAAAAAAGTCGATATCGTTATGCAATAAATCGTTTATACTCGTACTTTGAAAGCGTTTTACGCTAAATTTTTCATTTGTATAATCCTGGTCGTCTTCCGGAATAGCATCGATTGTAATTTTTTCTCTTCCCGTATGCACCTTAGCCACAATTTTTAATTTTGTTTCTAGTGGAACATCTTCATCAAAAATTGCCATGATCGCTAACTCTGGCGATAAGTACCATAAATGATTCATAAATCTATTAATTGCTGCAGTAGCAAGATTACTGTTAATCACTTCAAAGTTGTTTAGCTCTTTTATAAATTGCAGATCATAGTACGGAGCTTTTACACTATTAGATGATGTAAACCAAGCCTTAACATAAACAGTTGTCACAAAAACACATATTTGTCGAAATTTATTTTCTTCACCTTTTTTCAAAGATAATTGTTCACGAAACAGGTACATTTTTAGTACGTAAATAGCTTTTGCCATCCATCGTGCATGATGGCAAGCTCCTGGCTTACGAAAACTAAATTTTTTTGGGATAACACCAACGAAGACTCGAGTAAGCTCCAAAAACTCTTTGTAATCATCACGAGGCAGCTTTGTTGTCAGAACGTCAGTGGCAAAAGTTTTTATAGACCCAATTTTTTCTATTGTTAACACGTTCTCATTTTTCGGATCATCTAATCCTGTTTTGTTATTCAATTTATTTAAAGCTTCCCATTGCTTTTGAAATCGAATAAAGAGTGGAACATTAGGGCCAACAGTATTCGGAAAAACAGCTTCGAATACATATCTTAGGACAATTTCGAAAATGTGATGCCTACACGGAAGATATAATAAATCCCTCTCTAACAGTTTCTCCAACAATGCAGCAGCACCATTTCGAATGCCTAAATTTGAAGGAGTGGTATCACAGCATATCGCTTTAACAGATGTGTCAAATCCCCAATCAAGTAATGTTTCGTAAACAATAGTAGCTTGTGCCATTCCAGTCCCATCTTCACTCGTTGGTACACGTAACATAATTTCTTTGTCCTCCGAAGTGATTATTACTGGTAATTGATGAACAGTTTCGGTATTCAACAAATTTGGTAATAATTTTCCGTCCCAGTGTACAACGATAGATGATAACTTTAAGTCTTGGAAGTGTTTTTTTAATTCTATTGATTTTGACTCACGCAGAGTTTGTCGATGTCTTCGAATGGATGATCGATTGATAATCAAAGAGTTGATATCCACATCTAGTAGGTTCATATCAATAAGCGACTGGCAGATAGCTGTTATTATAAATAAAGCATCTCTGTCACTAACTTTACACCGATCTAAAGTAGCTACAACTCTTTCACTGAGAATATCATAACTTCCTCTCGTTTTTTTTGATTCTGATAATCTGGTAGTACTTGAAAAGTATACTTCTCCACTCGATGCAGATAGAGCACTTTCTTGGCTAGATAAAAATTCAACATTTTTGTCTAAAACGAATAAGGATATTAATATGACGAAAAGAATCTTTACGTTAATAAAGAATAAAGAATTAATTGATTATTTGTTTCTTATAATGTACCCAATAATGCTTTTTCTTCTTCACTCTTTTTTTTTTTGTTTTTCAAACTGGATTTTTTTGTTTAATTCATTATCATTATCGTTGTCATCATATCTCGTTTTAATATTTGCAATAAAACCAATGCGTTCATCTGATCTTTGATTATTCGAGAATTCTTTAGAATTTTCATCGATAACATCAAATACATTTGACGGTTCAATGTCAAATAATTTTTCCAATGAACATACAAATTCATTTTGTTTTTTTACAGCCACGTCACTCCGATTTTTGTGTTTGACAAGTATGCGCCACTCATCGTACAATGTTTTCAGTTTATCTCGGCATCTTTGCACATCTTGAACAGGAATTCGAGCTTTTTTCCAAAACGCAATAATTTCATCAATGACTGCAGCAATACTTTCTGGGATAGAAGCATTTAAAATACGTGTATGAAAAAAAAAACACTTTCAAAGCTTGCATTTTCGATGGTAATTTATTACCCACTATTTGAACGTCAACATCGCCAATTAAAAAAATGTTTTGACGTAAACGGGAAAGCTCCATATTTTTCTGATCACTCCGAAATCAAATGGATAAAATTTATAGATTCAATTAAATAACGAGAAAGCATTAGCATTAGTATACGTTTGTATATGATTTTGATAGAGTTGAGATAATAAATATAGGTTATGGACATTTTATAATTAATTTTGATGTAAAAAGTTAAAATAAAATCTCATAGATGGCAGCATAATCAGTTTCTAAAATGTTTTAATCCTAAAATTTTAATTTGAAACTAGATTTTATCAATATTTTTACCAATTGAAATGAAATCTTTTAACAACTTATCAGAAATATTTTATGTATCTCCAAATTTAGAAAACAGTTAAAACCTACGGCAGGTCAAGAATAAAAGAAAATTAGTGTAATTGTTATTTTGGGGTCACGATCGGCTTGTAAGTTTTCTGAAAAAAAACCATCGAGATTAAAAATTATAACCTTTTTTTCATTTTTGAATTATCAAATGACGATAAAAATGGAAAAAACCATAAAATTGACTAGAGCTTTGATTTTGACCTCGAATAACTTTTGAACCAGTCAAGATAGCGAAAAATCATAAGAGACCTTTTTTGTAGAGCGTTAAATTTGCTATAAGAATTATTATTGGTCGACATAATCTGTTCATTATTTCATGATGAACAAAAATTTTAAATTATTAACAGAACTTTCCCCGTGTTTTTTTCATTTAAAACTTTGGCTATCGGGGGGGGGGGGGGGGGTTAATATTAAAATTAAGAGCTAAAATTTGGCATGAATTTTTTTTTACTCTCTAAACATGAATTAGTGAAAATAGTAGAAATAAGTGAATATTTACTAATTCAAAGTGCCAATCGTACCACTTTTTGGAATTAGTAGGAATAGCTTCGAGAAAAAAAAAAATCTCTGAAAATCAAAATATGTATAACTAGTTTTTTACTAAATGTAAAAATATATGTATATTAATTGAATGTAAAATTATAAATATGTATTGTAAAATAAGTCACTAAGAAAAATATGGTCAGTATTTAAAAATTTGTAAATAATTTTTGTGTGTACTTGAAAATATCTATAATTAAAAGAACTAAATTAAAAAGTTAATAAAAAGTAATTTCTATAAATAAAGATACACCTCCATATAAATTACTGTATAAAATTAAATTGCAATAAATAAAAACATAAAAAATTAAAAATAACTGTAATTATAAAAGTATAAAATCATTCAAATATATTTAAAAAATTTTCTTTAATTAAATAAATTAACAAACGAAAGTATGTAATTTTAAAGAGAACTAAAAAAAATTACTATAATAAAATAAATTCTAAAAACAAACATTCGCATAACTAAACATGTATATAAGAAAATTAAGTAAAAATGAACATCTCGGTAAATAAAATATCTATAAAAAATTAATTATTTTTGAACATCTCTATAAAATATAATATAAAAACAAATTTGATTATAGATTTCATATTTTATAGATATGTTCCAAAACAGTTGATTTTTTTATAGATATTTTATTTATAGAGATGTTCATTTTACATAATTTTTTTATATACATGTTTAGTTATGTAAATGTTTATTTTTATAATTTTTTTTTTTTATAGTAATTTTTTTTTGTTCTCTTTAAAATTACATACTTTCATTTATTCATTTACTCAATTAAAGAAAATATTTTAAATATATTTAAATGATTTTATACTTTTATAATTACAGTTATTTTTAATTTTCTATGTTTTTATTTATTGCAATTAAATTTTATACAGTAATTTATATGGAGGTGTATCTTTATTTATAGAAATTACTTTTTATTAACTTTTTAATTTAGTTCTTTTTAATTATAGATATTTTCAAGTACACACAATAATTATTTACGAATTTTTAGATAGTAACCATGTTTTTTTTTAGTGGTTCACAAGTCGAGAGATTTTTTTTATTGGGGCTTTTTTTATTCCGTCATTTTACAATTCATATTTATAATTTTACATTTAATTAACATAAATATATTTTGAAATATTGAATTTTCTTCTTACAATTTATTGTTTTTTAAATTTTTACATTTTGTAGAAAACTAGTTATACATAGTTTTATTTCCAGAGATTTCTCTTTTCCCGATGCTATACTATCCGACAAGATCTAATGGCCAATATTATATATATATATATTGTAACAGTGTAAAATGGATTCCCATGACTATTTATTTTAATCTAAATTTGAATTTGTCCACGGTCGATAACGGGTCCTAATTATTACCCGGTCTATTAAATTAAGTGATTCGACGTGTCACCGGGTGTCGCTAATCAGTGAGACCTGAACATCTGTCCCTTTCCTTGGCTAGTTAATTAGTGGGCATGAGTTTTCCGGGGGTGAATCGAGGAGACCCGAATCGAAGAAGATATAAGAGAGTGCGTAACCAAAAATCGAGGAGAGAGTCAGTCGGACGACCAGAGGCGATGGACGCCTAAGTGAAGACCAGAGTTAGTGAACGACGAAAGTGTTCAGACGCACTTCACAACAAGGTAATTATATAAATCCGTTAACGCTTCACGTGGAACGAGGCGATCATTAATTAATATTTCAATTGTCTATGTTGTTATCAGGCCTCAGGGCCGATAATATCAATAATTAATAATTTAATAAAATACTAATGTGTACTGATCATTGACAGGTTATAAATTGCAAAAGTTCATTGTGTGGAGAGAGAGTGCGCGGAGGATTCGAGTTTATTCTGGAGAGAAGCCGAACGACCGGACACCAACAACAGATCCGGAAGTGGTTACTGAAGTTTCCTCAAGGTAAAATTTATAATTAATTAAGGCCTCTAATTTTATTAGAGAGCCGAATTAATTATAAATAAATTACTTAGAATCTTTCCGCGGGTTCGGTAAAATTATATTAGTCGCTCAAGGCCTGTTGGCCGGTTCAACCACGCGTCTCGAACTTTCCGCCAAATCTCTTGTCACAAATAATCGCCAATTTTGTCTGCACTCTAAGTTTATTCTATTCGAGGCCTCTAGGCTGGAATAAAATAAATTTCCGCGTGAATAGTTCGATAATTAAATTAAATTTAAATTCAATATTAATTATAAAATTATCTCAAGCCTGTCGGCCGCTTTAGACAAATTTTCCGTGTCGTAAATCGTAATTTCAGGCCTCGTGACGCCAACTCGCTGGCCGAATATTCTAGTCAATTTTCAACGTAATTCTAGTCGTAAATATAGTCATAAAATAATTTTAAATTAATTTTAAAATATTAATAAAATATCTAAATGAATTAAATTGGAATTTGTAAAGACGCTAGAAATTACGATAAATAGTTGTAAATTGATAAAGCGGATTATTTTGTCAGGAATAAATTAAGTATAAAATATTATGAAAAAAGTGTTAGTGAAAATGGTCAGTAAAAATTGAGTAAAATCAGTGAGTAAAATATTATGGAAAAAAATGTTAGTGAAAATTGTCAGTAAAATTAATTAATTAATAATTCAATTAAAACTACAAATTAATTAATTAATAAATATAATGAGTTAAAAATAGTGAATTAAAGAAATCAGTGGAAATTAATAAGAATTAAATAATTGGGAAATTTTATATTGGAAATTTTATTAGTGAAATTTTTATACTGGAATTATAGAGTTCTAATAATTGAGTAAAGAAAGTGATGTCATGAAATAAAATAGAGTTCAAGGTCGAGTCAAGTAATTTTAAGTAAAAGTTAACTGTGTCTGTGATTTAGGTCCGGTGGACAAAATTAAGTTAGGGTTAAGACTATGTCCAGGGGACACTAGAAATTAAGGTTCAAGGTTTAACGTCCGGTGGACGGTATTTTAACGTGTGGGTGTGTGGGTGTGGAAACGTTCAGGGAACGCATTTAGTTTGTCATAAGGAACCGTCCGGGAGACGAGATAAAATTTAGTTTGTCATAAGTATTAGTTTGTCATAAAGAATAATTATTGTCATAAGATTTAAATAAATAAAAGCAAGGTGCTTAATTTAAATAAAATTTTGATTAACATTATTTCGGCCTATTTTTACAATTCCTCACCTCTCTCACAAAATATTACAACCGACCCTGAGTGATTTAATTAAATTAATTTAAAATAAAATTCTACAACATTCGGTTCTGGAAGGCCGAGTCCATCTTCCAGTGGCGCCCTATTATACGAACTATAATACTAGGTGCGACCAGACTTGGCAAGATTAATCTCTCTGTCATAATATATTAATTTATTTATTTATTTAGACCGACTTAATTGTTAAAAAAGTTTCACTTCTATTGTGACCTTATGTCTGTGAGGCTCACTCGTTTTTTTTTTTAAGTTTTCTATTGATTTATCGGAAACGACTTATACTATCGACTTTAAAATCTAATCAACTTTAGAACTCAATTAAACGCATCGATTGCCACCTCAACCATCAAAATCGGGTTATTTTTCTAAGTGATATCGCGGGAGAAAGAAATGGTAAGAAACAGTTCTTTGCGAATATCTTTGGAACAACTCAACCAAACAATTCCAAAATCTGATCAGCTTTAGAACTCAATAAAATACGTCGATTACCGCTTCAACCATCATAATCGGTTAATTCGTTCGTAAGATATCGTAAGAGAAAGAAATACTAAAAACGACTTTTTTCGAAAATAATGGTATACAAAAGTATTTTCGAGCTCAAGGAGGTTGAAAACAGCGTGAAGTTTTGGGGCTCTCCCGCAGGGTCAATCGATAGAGAGATTTTTTTTATACCTAAGACTAACTTTTGAGACCATAAGAAAAAAAAAATTTAATTTTTTTTTTTTCGCTCTTACCCCCTAAAACGTTAGTGGTTGCCGAGAAAAAAATCCTCTCAAAAGATGGGTTCTCTAGCTCAACTCTAAAATGTCGCTATTTTAATTTTAATTTCCCATCTAATTAACATGTAAAAATTTACTTTTTCACTAAAAGTGTAATTACTCGTAGGCTGCTCAAAATTTTTCAAATTTATACAAAGATCTTTAAAGCTGACTCCTCAAGCTTTCCAAAACCTTATGAGAAGTCATAATTATCGCCAATTGAAGCTAGCAAAAAAAAAAAAAATGAAAATTAACAATTTCCTTTTGAAATACAAAATAGATACGATTCAGATAGCTCCAATTGGCGTTTTACTTATGATAATTATGACTTATCATAGGATTTTGGAAAGCTTGAGGAATCAACTTTAAAGATATTTTTATAAATTTGAAAAATATTAAGCAGCTTACGAGTAATTACACTTTTAGTGAAAAAGTAAATTCTTACATGTTAATTAGATGGGAAATTAAAATTAAAATAGCGACCTCTTAGAGTTGAGCTAGAAAGCCCATCTTTTGGGAGGATTTTTTTCTCGGCAACCACTAAGGTTTCAGGGGGTAAGAGCGAAAAACAAAAATTAAATTTTTTTTTTGAACCACCTTCATATATATATATATATTAGGGTGATTAAAAAAATAACAAATTTCTTTTTTTTTCTCGCAAACAGGTTCAAAAGTTTCATTTAGACAAAAAAAGACGCCTGTGAAAATTAGAGCTCTTAATATCAACATTAAGAGGTTCCGCATTGCAATTTTCTACTTTCCATAAGAATAACATGGAAAAAATTTTTTTTGCGTCTTTTGATTTTTATAAGTAGCCAACGATGCGTCATAGAAATAATTGGCAGGCATATTTTTGTAGGTAATTGAATGCTTTACAAAAAAAGTTTCGTATCATTTTTTAATAAATCTATTTGTTCAAAAGTTATTTGAGGTTGAAGTCGAATTCATATTAAATTTTGAGATCTTTTTACTTTTCCGGCGAAACTATCAGACCTATTACAAAATATCATAGGACCTTTTTTTGTAGACAATTGTATTCCCTAGAAGTTATCCCAGTAAAGTTTTTTCGAATTCCACATTGTTTTCTAGTTATTTTTATTTTAATGTCAAGCTCATAAAAAAAATAGTCTTCTGATCGATTAAAAAGATCTAAAAAGTTAATATGAATTCGACTTCAACCTCAAATAACTTTTGAACAAATAGATTTATCAAAAAATGATAAGAAACTTTATTTGTAGAGCATTGTATTACCTACAAAAATATGCCTGCCGATTATTCCTATGACGCATCGTTGGCTTATGGAAAATAGAAAAGTGCAATGCGGAACCTCTTAATGTTGATATTAAGAGCTCTAATTTTTACAGGCGTCTTTTTTATCTAAATGAAACTTTTGAACCTGTTTGCGAGAAAAAAAAAGAAATTTATTATTTTTTTAATCACCCTAATATATATATTTCCAATTCATATATTAGAAATTTATACTTACATGCAACAATTTCGCATATCATAACCAGCAAACATTTCCATACCAATAATCGCAAAAAAATAGTATAGAATAAGCATTACAATAGCAGTGGAACACATTAATGGTGAAAGTATTACCAAAGTACCAAAAACATCGCGATAACGTTTTTTTATTTTAAATAATCGCAAAAGTCTTAACGGTCGAAATATCACAAAAAATGTTGCATTCGGAAATAATGACAAGCCACAAGCTGCAACTAATGACATTACCGATGCTCCTAAATCGAAGAGATTCCATCCAGAACAAAGATATTGCCGAATTCCTAACCCAAGAACTTTTGTTAAAGCTTCGGTAACAAAAACTATAAAAATTTGAATAATATACAAATTAAATTAATAAACAGAATAACAGTACAGTTAATTAAAGATTATTTGTCTTTTTATACTATTACTTACAACCCCCAAAAGCAAGTGTATCCCAATCAGCAGCAAATTTATGAGCTGATACTACTTGATCAGTTGACGATTCCAAGAGTCTAAAAACCATGGCCACTCCATTTAAAATTATGGTAGTATCTGTTAAAGGAAAAATTTTCAAAAAAAAAAAAAAAAATTAATTTTTGAATCACTATCACTAAGAAAAATACTTGCATTTCTACTTTAGAGAATTAAAATTTATATTGAATCAAGTAGTAAGTTATTATTTTATCAAAGAAAATATTTTATTATTTATTTATGTCTTTTATGACTATGATCACTAAATTTGAGCTTTACTTGCCTCGATAAAACGACACATCTAATTGATTTAAGTAGCATTTATTTTAAGTTCAGAACTTTCTTTATTAGTATAAATAATACTCTGTGATATTATTAAGTACTCACAGACAAATGTTTCAAAATAAGGCCATCTGATAGCAATATGTGCTCCATAACAAAGCATTTGCAAAGGTTTCCAATCTGATAGCAATATGTGCTCCATAACAAAGCATTTGCAAAGGTTTCCAAGCTGTATGATACCAAGGAATCCCTGAGTATTGTGGTTCCCATTCTAGCGTTGTTACATCATAAACCATAAGGAATTCTTCACAACTTAAAGCACCACTGTTAGAAGCATTCATATGACGAAACATTAAAATAATATCTAACATACCTAAATTAAATAACGCATACTTCAAAAATATTTGTTTGTACAGTTAATTTCAAAATTGAATATTTTAATAACATACTTTTTTTCGGGGCATAATAACGCATTAATCCCTCAAATTGTTTGAATTTCATTTGATCAGGATTTTGTTTTGAAACAAGAAGTTTGAATGCATGTTGACATGCTTGTCGTTTATGTAAAAATAATTTTTTAAATTTATCACGTTCGGCAGATGTAAATGTTTCATTCACAACAGCTAACATGAGATTCATCATAACATAGAGCATCATAGATAAATAAGATACAAAATATATCGCATACCACTTGCTTTTAGAGAATGAAGGCATCATCACATCAGGAAAACTACGAAAACATGTATTTTATTGCTGCGCTTTCAGATGTGTGATTTTAGATTTTATACAACGGTAAATGATATGAATTGTTATAGTATTGTCAGTTAAAAAAAAATATGTTCCCTAGCAAATTCGTTTATAGCGATAATTTAAATAGATTTTGATTAAATTTTCGGTATAGTAGAAATCAAATAAGATTCTGGTAGATTTTAAGAATTATACCCAAATTATCTCATATTTTGAGTATATTTTTTAATTTTTGACAGTCAAATACTACTGAAAAAATATTTTATCGGTATAATCGAATTCACTAGGGTTCTCTTTTAGAAGTTATTAGTGAATAAAAAAGAAAAAAGTATATTAGTAACTTCTCGGATTTCACATTTTACATAAAAAAAAAAAAAAAAAAATTATTTACTTACTTGGCCGTTGTTAATAGAACGAAGAGACTAACGAAGCTGTCTTGCAAGGTAGTAAAATTACGATTTGTATCGGAAAACATAAAATAACCCAATACCATATAAATAATAATAAAAAATAATAAAAGACCAAGCATATCTAAAATTGGCGGTAGAGTTTGCAAAATTTGTCTAATAAATCTTCGAACTCCGCCACAATATTTGGTATCAACTAAAAAAATTGGTCTCAGTGCTCGAGTCACACGAAAATGAGATGACTGACGAATAACAACAATCACTGCTTCAAGAAACATAATCGCTAGTGTTATACACTGTAAAAAAATGATTTATTAGTCTTATTTTAACAGGTCAAAGAGAGTATAATAAAAAGTTTACAACCTTTAGCATTGTTCGTTTATGTTTTAAGATAGTACCCCAACCAATCCATCTTAATTTTAACGCTAATTCCACACCAATTGTTAACAATGCTAATAGTTCTATAGAACCGTGCATCCAAACTGGCAACTAAAATCAATTTAGTTATTACTTTCACTCTAATGGAAGAGGTGAGAGCAAAACAAATCTTGGGAAAAAATAATTTTTTTGAAATTTTCAGCTTTTAAACTTAACGATGAGTTAAAAAAAAGCCTATTTCAAGAGTTTTAAATGATTTTGCAATTTTTAAGTCAAAAAACTTGAAAAGTCAGTTGCTCTCCCTCTTTTTACTCTTATCAATTGTGTCACAGATATAAATTTACTTGAAAAAGTGATACAGCTGGCTCTTCAACAAATGCGAGTGCTAATAATAGTAAAGAAGTCGAAAGATCAAGGCCATAATACCAATCGTTATGAACTAAAAGATATGCTGGTAAATCTTCTGGATGTCGAGGATGTGAATCAAACTTTTCATTGTTTCGTCCTTCCTAAAACAATGTAATCATTACAGTAATTTAATTTAACCAATTAATCTATTATTTCTTTTTTTGATCATACTTTTTAGTAAAATCATAAAAAGCCAACTCGGAAAAAGTTAAACTATTTTGTCCCTGATTAAAAGAAACAATTCAAACCGATTCGAAACGATTAAAAAAAAATTTTTTTTAATCGTTTTAAATACTTTTGAATCGACTTAATCGGCATCATTTTTTAAGTGCGAATGAAAATGGATCGTTTCGAATCGACGTACACAAAAAGATTAAAAAAGATTCAAAACAATTTAATTTTTCAAATATTTCCAAATACTTTTGAGTCGACAAAAAATAGTTGAATTTCTGGTTCGTCTAGGCGATTTAAAGAGATTCAATCCGATTTAATTTTTTAAATTGTTTTAAATATATTTTAATCGACAAATAGTAAGCTAATTTCTGATTCGTAGGTAGATTTTAAACAATTCAAAACGATTTGATATTTCGAATAATTTTAAATGCTTTTGAATCGACAATTAATAGTTAAATTTCTGATTCATACGGAGATTTAGAACAATTAAAAACGATTCAATTTTTTGAATTGTTTTGAAAACTTTTGAATCGACATATAATATTGTATTTTCGTTTTGTATGGAAATTCGAGATGATTAGAGATGACTTGTTTTTTTTTCTCTAATTGTTTTAAATACTTGTGCATCAACAGATTATAGTTGAATTTCTGCTTCATAAAAAGACTTGAAACAATTCAAAATGATTCAATTTTTCTAATTGTTTCGAATACTTTTGAAATTATACTTTTTAACGAATCGCAAAATCAAAATTTTCTTGCACCAAGTAAATAATTAATTAATTATCTTGAAATATTTATCTTGAATCAAAATTTTTTGTCCCCAAGTCAACATGTTTTGATACTTACAAGGAGACGGCAGGGGTATGGGGTACTCCAATCGAACGGAAGTTCCGCGTGTAATTAGTACTCAATAAGTGTATCCACCTACTCAAACCGTAGAGCGCACTACTTGGTCATTGTCGAGAGAAAAAATCGTTAAGTATAAAAAAAAATTTTTTTATTTAAATTTAATAACTCGTTATAAACAATTTCTTTTCGACATTTATACATTATTGAACTGTGAATTCAATAATTTATAACGCTTTAAACATCAAACACATGGAAATTTTAAATTCGCTTGTGGTTAATATTAAATAAAATTTGAGTTTTTGAAAAACCTTTGATTTTTTTTTCGAAAATGTCGAAAAGCGAAGAAGTTCCTAGCCCCTCTGCAAGTGAAGATACAATCAATGAATCATCTTTGAGCAGTGATAAGTCGAAATTGATATTGAAAAATGCAGTAGTGTATTATGAAGATCTTTTTGAAAATAATTTAATTGCATCGGAGTCTTCACCTACGATTCCTGAAGATGCGATAGTAATTGGCGAGGCTTTGTATGATATGACGTTGGAAATTCTGAATGAAAAACAATTAATTCACGATGAAAAATTAATTCATGTGAATGAAGTATGTGAAGAAGTAAGTTTTGATATGGTCCATGATGATTCGTCAACAGAAGAATACAAGCCCGAGTATAAAAAAAGCAAACCTATTGACTACATTTCATTGGACTAGAAGACAAAGGTTGTCAACATTGCTGAGGCACACCCTTCATGGAGCTTGGCAACTCTACGAAAAAAAGAATGCAGTCATTTGAAAAAACAGGAGTATCTTTCAAAATGGAAAGAGGATATTAAAAAAGGAGGAACTATCTTTGATAAATATGCAATAATTGACTCGTGGACTTATGATCGTTTCGTTGAAGCGCGACAAAACTATCAGCAAGTTACAACCAGAAATCTACAACAATGGGTACTAGCTGCTGCTGCACAATTTAAAGATTTTGATTTTAAAGCCTCAGAGCGTTGGGTAACAAATTTCAAACAGAAACATGGAATTCGTCAGCGTAAGATCACCAAATACGTGTTTAAAAAGGAAACCCTGTCTACTGAAGAGACGTTAGCTTCAGCAGAAACTTTTCGTGTACAAACTGGTCGCTTGATACCAAGTTTTAACGCTGACTTTGTAATAAATACGGATCCAACAGGTATGTGTAATAATTTATAAATTATACGAAAACGTTTGTAAAACATTTATTTGAAAAAACGTTTATGAATGTTGTTTCTTTAATTATTTAGGATGCCAGTATCAATCTATTTTCAATAGAACGTTATCAGCAGTGGGGAGTAAGACTGTATTTGTGCAACGGAAAGATATGAACACATTCATATACTGCACAATACAGCATTACCTTGTCTGGGCGCATTCTGCCTCAAGTATTTGTCTGTTTGCAAGAGCAAACAGATACATTTCGACCCAGGTTTCAAAAGCAGGTTGATGAGAAAACTTACTACGTCTTTTTATTCCACTTTTCTCACAAAATGCTCAAAACCTTACGTGGGCAAAGAAAAATTTCTTCTTCTCATCGATTCTTAGGGAGGACAAACGAGGTTCGAAATATATGATGAAATTTTTCAAGATGATGCGAAAATGTCTACTTGTACTGTTCAAGTAATACCTCCAAAGTGTACTCCACTAGTGCAACCGTGTGATGTTTACTTTTACAGACAAGTTAATAATTTAATTAACAAAATACAACATTGTTCGCAATTAATTGAAGAAATTCGGGAAATTGATTCTCGTGAAGATTGTATTGAAATTCAATCAATCATTCATCATCAGCTCTCTTCGCCAATTTTTTCAAAAATGATTAAATATGACTGGTATGCGTCGAAATTATCTGAACATCAAGTAATATTCATGAACGTAAACGAAGTTTGTTTTCCAGAAGAAATTCTGAAGACAGCTTGCTCCTGTAAGAAAGCTGCATTCATATGTTGTGCAAGTTGTCGACAAAATTTGTGTTTTTCTTGTTTTTATGATAACTATCATCCAGGTTTGTGTATTCTTTAAGAAGAATGATTGATAAAATTTCTAATGCTTTAAATATTTTATCACAAATATTCATTGTATTGATTAATAATATTAATCAATAATTCATTGTATTTAATGATACGCTGCTTTATAAAAAATAAAAAGCAATGTTTAAAAGAACTTTGACTTTTGTATCTCTTCTATATACGTTCCTCCGTCTTTTATAAGTTTTAATTATTAAAAAGTTATAAATTATTGAACTCGCGATTCATTAATGTATAAAAGTCGAAAAGGAATTGTTTATAAAGAGTTATTAAATTTTAATAAAAAAAATTTTTTTCATACTTTAGGATTTTTTTCTTGGCATTGACCAAGTAGTGCGCTCTACGGTTTGAGTATATGGATACATTTACTGAGTATTAATTACACGCGGAACTTCCGTGCGAATTGAGTACCCCATACCCTTGCCGTCTCCTTGTAAGCCGTTTGATTGAGGGTGCAAAGGAGTTGTTTAAGTTTTCTTTATTCCTAAATATTCTATCAATTCTTTAAAAATTAAAGATTCAAATTCTCTACCTTGATCTGAATGAATTTCTAAAGGAAGACCATGACGACAAATAACATGACAAACTAATGCTTCAACGATTGTGGATGTTTGGTGATTTGGAAGAGGAATTGCTTCTGGCCACCTAGTGAGATAATCTATGACGACTAAAATAAAACGATTTCCTGAAGATTTGATGATTGACCTGAGGATGTCAATTGCAATATATATATATATATATATATATATATATATATATATATATATATATATATATTTATATATATATATATATATTAGGGTGGCGCAAAAAAACCGACTATTTTTTTTTTTTTCGATCTCGCATGAAAATTTGTTTGTTTACGATGTTTTAAGAAGCCTCTCCAAAAATCAGCTCGATAAAAAATTTTTAAGAGGTCGCTCACGAATTTTGAAAATATCAAAAATGAATGAAATTCGGATTTTTGATTTCAAAATTTTTTTTTTCTCATGGCAGTAATAGTTTATATTCGTAAAATCATGACTATGTTGAAAATTTCAGCCCAAAATTCAAATATTTAAACGGCTCTCAAGAATTTTGAATATTAACTGATAATATGTAACTAATAGTTTGAATTAGTTTTTGTATTCTTTTATTACTCAATTATTGTCATTTCAGTAAAATATAACTTTTGCAGAACCAAAAATATACAGGACAGTCTTTAACAATAAAATTTGGTAAGTTTTGAATAAGCGAAAAAATCTACAAATTGTACTTTTCACTATCAATCTACATTGTCATGTAAATTGATAGTGAAAAAATCGAGAAGCTTTATTATTAATATTCAAGGGTCGCTCGAAAACGTCCAAATGACAGCACTCGGAAAAATTCAAAATTCTTGAGCGAGGT
>OZ024712.1:10497327-10532016 GCA_964016945.1 Microplitis deprimator | reverse complement strand
ATCGAGCTGATTTTTGGAGAAGCTTCTTAAAACATCGTAAACAAACAAATTTTCATGCGAGATCGAAAAAAAAAAAAAATAGTCGGTTTTTTTGCGCCACCCTAATATATATATATATATATATATATATATATATATAGGCTCTATTTGTACATGGTGTTTATATTTCGAATTATGCGTCAAATATCATTTTAATTATAACCGGGCCTTTTTCCGCGTCTGCGGTCTTACGTTTCAAAAGCCTTGATCACCTTAAAGCACCCCATAAGATCTTATGGGCCCCACTGGAATTATTATCGCGGTTTCCAGAACCGGATGTCCGGCTAGACTTAAAGCTATTATAGACCACGTAAAAGGAAGTTGTTCTGGGACAAGGAAGCTAATAATAATACACAATTTTACCAATGTTACACTTTATTTGTCAATCACAATTCACTCAATATAAATTAAAACATCGCGTAAGTCCCCTGGACTCTCAACGCACTAAATTAACCGATAACACACACCCACGAATCAGAATCCACCTAGAGTTGCGCCCAGCCAACTCTCAGGGTTAACACACACACACACACACTTCCCAGGAGCGGCGACCCGTCAACAACCTGGTTGAAATTATCTTCTGGGGAAATTACCTCCGACTCTCCGGGACAGCAACCCACTTCCTGGACGACGTCGGATACACTCGAACCTGAAAATATACTAATTACGATATACTTATAGCACGCACACTTAGTGAGCACGATCGGCTGAACCGCCAGAAATCGCTTAATACGTCGGCTACACAGCCAGATCATAACCTCGAGAGTACCGGAAGAGACTTAGACGACTTGTACAGCCAGATCTAAGTCGGGTCTTTACCCAGGTTCCACTTGAGCAGAACTCATTTTTCAGCGACTTTACCGTCCTTATATAGGGACCTCAGGGTCTTCAATAGAGTTCCCCCTCTTCAGTAATTCGAGCTAATTGATTGAACCGCCGAATTACCCTCATCTACTATTATTGACTAATTACAATGGGCCTTCCCTCTCTAAACCGGCGTACGCACTAATTTTCTATTCTCTCATCTCCATCCATACGCTCACCTATTAGACCGGCCGAAATATAGTGAAATTGTCTTATCTATAATTTCGTACAATTCACATACATGCAAGTGAAGCTACTGTCGCTAAATCATTATATCAATTATTTATGTATAAATTTCTCCATCACATTATGACCCACTCATACTATTTATACCCTTTTGGGAAGTTTCGTCTGTCTGTCTCTCTGTCGGTTTGTACCTTTATAACTAATCAACCACTCAACTGATTGATTTTAAATTTCTCATACATATACTGTCACTTAAAATATAGGCTACTTTTTGGATCAATTATACACTATTGGAAAAAATTAAAGGATCAAAAAAAATTCCAAATTTTTGGGCGATTTTCAACAAGCCGTAGCTTCAAGAGAAATGATCATACAAGAAATAAAAAAAAAGGAAATTGTAGCTCCAAGTGTTTACTTTTTGGATTAGAACTTTAAAATTTTGTAGCGTCAGCGGTTTTTGAGTAATCTTAGAAAAACCAGCGACAAAAAATTTTTCAAATTTTTAACTTCCCGCTAAGAAAATTGTAAATTTTCAAAAATTTGGGAAGTTATTGTTTTCACCCCGATTTTCGAAAATCGAGTTTTCATCAGATGTCGACGTTTTGAGGTCCTAGGAAGCTAAGCGAGAGAGTGTGTGTGTGTGTGTGTGTGTGGCATTCGTTGAGGTGGCATTCGACGTGGCTTATAAAGTTTAAGAGCTGCTTAGATTTTGGAATCGATCCACTGAGCACATTAAAAGTTATCAAAAAAAAACATTTGTGAAAAAATTTTTTTTTGAATATCTTCGAACACACTTGACCGATCAAGCTAAATTTTCTACGGCTTCTAGATATTAACAAGCCGCGTCGAATGACACGTTAACGATCAAAATCGGTTCATCCGTTCAAGAGTTATAGATATTTACATACATACGTACGTACATACGTACATACACACATACATATACTCGGACATCATCGTGAAATTAGTCAGGATAGCTTCCTAGAACCTCAAAACGTCAAAATCTGATAGAAATTCGGTTTTCGAAAATCGGACTGAAACCAATAACTTCCCGAGTTTTTGAAAATTTTCAATTTTCAGATCTGTACTTAAAATTTTCTTTATCATGTATGGTTCCGGAGTAATCCTAAGAAAACGGACGCAAAACAGATTTTCCAAATTTTTGCCCGTCTTCAAAAAAGTCTATGGGCTTTACTAAATTTTTTTGATAGTCTGACCTCATCCCTCTTTTAGAAAATTTTATGCCCTTTAATTTACCAACCTCAAACAATCTCTACGATAATTTGGCGCAGAGTTATCATTGATCAGAGCAAAAAAGTCCATTTTGACTATGACAATCAATAACTCGGAACACAATGTCACAATTAGTGGCTTTTGATCAAAAATTTTTTTTTGAAGCGATAATGTTGATTAAAAAACAGGTAAGAATTTGAATATTCAAGGATATTTGGAAATCTTGGTATAACTTTAGATATAACGGATAAACAAAGGAAACTGTCGGTTTTTTTCAACTCCAAAGAGCTGATATTTCTTTCTTAGTGTTCCGAAGCTTTAAATTTATCGTTTTCGCCAAAAATGACGATAATGGGTAATTTCTCGATTTTTGTTCATTTTTTCAATTTCAAAATGGTTTTTCCACCAACAATCCTAATTTCGTCGATAAAAAACATTGATTATCGAAAAAAATTGAAAAAAAAAAATAAGTTTTTTTCAGAATTGTTTTTTTTTCGTTATATCCGCAATGATTAATCATTGTCAAAAAAAAATTCCTCGATTTTTTCTTACCAGCTGCATTAGCGTTACCAAAATTGTACCACGTGGAGGTTGCTCGGTCGGATTTATGCTTCTTACACACGAGCGTGTGTGTGTGCGTGTGTATGCCTGTCTGTGTGTTTGTTTGTTTGGGTGCGCTAATGCCGCCGGTAAAAAAAAAAATGGAGGAACCGTGCATGATGAAAAAATTTTAAGTCAAGATCTGAAAAATAGAAACTTGAGGCTACAATTTGCTTTTTTTAGTTTTACTCTACGACCATTTTTAACCGAGTTACAGTATGTTGAAAATCACACGAAAATTTGGAATTTTTTTTATATCCCTTAATTTTTGTGACTAGTGTATCTCCTTTTTTTATCGTCAAACTTTGAAAGTTTAGTAACCCTAGTAAAAATAAACGAGGGCTGCTTCGTTTTAAACTAGGCGCTAGCTAGTGAAATCGAGGCAGTTCTAGAGATTGTGCGCCACCTATAATTAAGAAATTGGCATAGCGTGCGCCTATGTATTGTCTATGTCAATGTATATTTATGCTTACATAAAATACTGATTAACCTCTAATTCATTATTAAACATTTCTAAGTGGTGTAATAAAATATAATAAGAACTACATAGTTAAATAAATTTCACATATATGAGTTTATTTATAATTTATTATTATTATAATATAGTAGTTTAATAAATAACATAGTTTGAAAATTAATATTTGAAATGAAGAAAAGACTTGACTCAATTGTAGAACTCCGATTGTGTGCAATGAAAACAAATATTGCGAATAATTGATAATTTTATTTTAAAAAAAGTTGATTAAATTTAATTAACCCTTAACGGCCACACCTCACCCAGGTCACATAACGGCCACATGGGGTAACTCCCTTTTTTTGAAAGTTTTTTGACGAATTTATTTGAAAGGTATAAGACCTGTGATTCCACTTTTTTTAAGCCTGGAGTGACTAATCACCCCATGTGGCTATTAAGGGTTAAATAAAAGGTGATCATTACTAAATGATAATAATAATTAGTACTAGCTATAAGTAAAAATAATAAATTTTATCAAATTTATAAAATATTTAATTTTTTCAAAGTATTTCAGTAGTTTTGTTAAAGATTACAAATTTTATAATGAAAAATAATTTATTGAATTAAATAAATATATATAGCTATAAGTAAAAATAAGAATCTTCATTAATATTTTAAAATTACTTGATGTGTTCAAAGTATTTCAGTATACGTTTGTCAAAATTGATAAATTTTACAATAAAAAATAATTTATTTAATTATATTAAATAACAATGATAATTACTAAGTTTTAAAAGTTTGTAGTAGTTATAAGTAAAAATAAAAATGCTCATTTAAATTTAAAATTATTTGATTTGTTTCAAGTATTTGACTACGTTCGTAAAAATTATAAATTTTATCATAAAAAATAGTTTATTGAATTTTTACTTTGCAATTTGAATTTATTAATTTATTAAATAGTATTTTTATTATATAAATTTATGTTAATTTCATCAAGTAGTTAGTGTTGATTGGTTAAAATTATTTATATTAATCTTAAGCATTAATAAATTTATCATTATCAAGTTATTTATTTGATTTTATAGTAATAATAATTATTTTAAATATTCAAATATATAACCTAAAATATTGAAACCGCTAATGACTTTTAAAAAGCCGCCATGTTGGATTTAGATAATCTCTAGCGAAATTGGCCAGCCGCTAGCCAGTGCCTCGTTTTTATGCTAGCTAGCGCCTTGTTTTACTCTAGCGAAACTGGCGAGGCGCTAGCCACCGCCTCGTTTTCATTTTTACTAGGGAAGGGAGGGTGGGGCAGAGCGGCCCCCCTGAAATTTTTATCAAAAAAAAATTTTTTTTTTTTTTCGTCTAATCACTATAAATCTGATTTATTTGCGCATTTTTAGCCCTACGAATGACACTTGGAGCAAAACGGACCAGCCGAAAATTCTGAAAAAATACCTCTTTCAAATTTTTATTATCAACTTATAAAAAATTTAATATATTAATTCATTTTTCGGCTGATTCTCTATAACGGGCAAATTTGGCCACTGAAAATATTCGAAAATAATAATTTATTTTATAATTATTAAAATGTTTTAAATAAAGCAAAATGATCTGTAATCTAAAAAATAAAAAAAACACGTTTTTTGAGTTAAAAATAATGACAAATAAGAAATATAGAATTGTTTTTTTTTTAATAAATAATTATTAGTAATTAAGCCAATCGAGGGGGGACAATTTATCACACCTAAAAAAATTTTTTTTCAGTCATATAAAATAAAAAAAAAATAGTTGCACTGAGAGAACAATTTATTTGAGACAAATAAGATTTGTTTCAGGCAAATAAATCCCATACTTGAATGGACCCAATCAATACTGATTTGAGACAGAGATATGGTTCATTTGAATGAAATAATGATTTGTTTATAGTTAACAAATCTGAATTTGAACGGAAGCACTGTAGCGCCATTTGTTAGCTACAAACAAATATATATTTGAATGAAATAAATGATTTTGTTGAGTCAAATAAATCTATTTCTTTGGCTCAAATAAATTGTTCTCTAAGTGTGTCAAGAGAAAGAAATACATTCTTAATGATAAAAAAAAAAAAAAATTTTAATTATTTTTTGGAGGAAAGCCTCTGCCCCACAAAAAAAATTTTTTTTTCAGAATTTCGGTAAAATATCCATAAATTTGTTCGAAATAGGATAAAAGTAAAGTGATCTGATGGTTGAAAGCCACAAAAAATAATAATTGGTTTAGGGGACCGCTCTGCCTTACCCTCCCCTAAATAGACTACATAAAAAATATTCATTTCGATAAATTCAGTGATTAAGTAAATCATAAGTAAATTATATTGATGTAAAACAGCTATCGTAATACATAGACATCTGACCGGGTAGTATCTCAGATTTTGTTATCTGCTGATGTGTGTACACAATGAATACATCTGCCGTAATCAATATAAGTTTTTAAGACTATAATAAATAAAATGTATTAATGGCAGATTTAGTCAATTACTTTCAAAAAAAATTTTTTTTAGCATTTTCAAAACTGTCTCCCACAATGTTAGACGCGCGATAATGGTCTGCCATTATTATTTTCCGTTAATAATAATAATATATTTTGAAATTTCAAAGGAGCTCGAAAACAGCGGGAAATTTTGGGACTGACTTGCAGGGTCAATCGATAGACATATTTTTAACTTCCCGCTAAGAAAATCGAAGATTTTCGAAAAATTCGGGAAATTATCGTTTTCACCCCGATTTTCAAAAATCAAGTTTTCATCAGATGTCGACATTTTGAGGTCCAAGTAAACTATTCTGACTATTTCCAGAATGATGTCAGAGTGTCTATATGCGCGCGCGTGTGTGTGTGGGGAGGGGTGTATGTGAATCTTTTATCTTTTGAACTAATTAACCAATTTAATCCGTTCTTGCGGCAATCGAAAGAGTTTGTTGGCCGTCAACTTTTATGAAAATTTCAGATCATTTGATTGAGTAGACTCAAAGATATTTGAGGATTACGAAAAAAAATTTTTTTTTTGTAGTTTTTTTACAATTTTTCAGAAACAGCTCGATCGATCGATTTCAAAATCTAATAAGCTCTAGAACTCAATAAAACACATCGACTGCTGCCTCAGCTATTTCAATCGGCTTATTCGTTCGAGATACATCGTCAGAGAAAGAAATGGTAAAAATTGGTTTTTTACGAATATCATTGAAACGACAAGAATTTTCAAAATCTAATCAGCTCTAGAACTCACTTAAACGCACCGATTCCAACCTTGATCATCAAAATCGGTTTATTAGTTCAAGAGATATCGTCAGAGAAAAAATGCAAAAAACGGTCTTTGACGAATATCTTTAAAACGACTGAATCAAACGTTTCTAAAATGCAATCAGCTCTAGGATTTAATGAAATGTGCCGATGCCCCTTCGAAAATCAAAATCAGTTCATTATTTCAGAAAAAATCGACGTCGAAAAGTTAAAAAAATAACATTTTATGTAATTTCTACCAAGTAAATCATATTATACTTTTATACACTTTTATTAATTTTATCCTGAATACATTTATTTTATCAGATGTAATCGCAAATGAGAATTTAAAAAGCGCTTGTTCAGTTATCATTTCAATTCTTAAATTTTCCAACTTTAACATAAAACATAACTTGTTTAAGTTTGTAAAGCTCATTAAAAAACAATCGCATGCAAAAGTATTTTCGAGCTCGAAGAGCTCTTTGAGCTCGAAAACAGCGGAAAGTTTTGGGACTGGCCCACAGGGCCAACCGATGCCGAGATTATTTTATTAGCATTAGTTTCTTGACTACAAGAACCTTTTCGTTAATCCCTATCTAACTCTTTTTTATTAAATTGTAATTAATTAGAATTTAAAAACTTGACATTCACAAAAACTTTAGCTGCCATTTTTCTTACTGTTGTTATTATTTATGCACTTGTTTTCTTTTTTTTCCACCGACTACTAGCAGCAGCACTAACGTAACAGTAGGATTAAAGGATTTAAAAAAAGAGCGATATCTAAGACAAAAATGCGGTATATTTAAAAAAAATTAAACTGAAAATAAGAAATACAAAAAAAAAAAAATTAATAATTTAAAAGTTGAATAAAAATTCAAAATTAAAAAAAACTAATATTATGAAATAGAAATAATATAAAAGTAATGATTAAAAATAAAATGAGCGATTGAGATATGCACTTCTGGATTTTCTAACTTTTTTAATTTTTTTTGAAGGGTTCTTAAATTGAAATAATACAAAATTAAAATCAATTCAAGTTTATTCTTTAAATAAAACATTAAAGTTCAAGTCAATCTCTCATCAGACTGAGATCCGGGGTCTTTGACTTTCGTCGACTGATTGCCTGTTTTACATCCGCAGTCCAGAAAAAAAAATTATAAAATTGTAAGTGATTCGACGTCGCACCTCAGGTCACCTTAGTGAACATCGACGAGGCCCGGGTCTCGTGTCTCGTCATGAGTTTAGAGCACGGACCTCGACTGCGTTCACGGAAATTGCTTTCCTGCTTTAGTTACTTTGTTGAAAAATATTTATTCACTTGAGTGATCAAAGTCTTATTTATAATACTTTACAATTAATCCAAATTTTATAGATCAGAAATTGTTGTTTAATAATTAATTCAATTAATTAAAATTATCCAGATCGTCACAATCATTTTTCCACCTACTCACACATCTTTTTATCACTATATTACTTTGTGTAATCATTAGTGCAATGCTGATTAGCGTGAAGTAAATAAATAAATTTAAATTTAAAAATGAAAAATCTCTAATACCTCTAAAAATATCGCAGCTTCATGATAATTCATTTCCCAGTGGATATCAGCATCATTGATTGTTTGTTTTGCAAAAGCTGCACTTTCGGTGAGGTCATCAATTTCAACATCTCTTGGTGTTAATTGATGTGAATCCGGTATAATAGCATTTTCATTAGATGTTTTTGCTTGATAGTCTGAAGAAGTGCAAGACAATATAGATCCATACTCTAAAAAAATTAAAGAGGGTCCGGAAGGTTTTTGAAATAAAATGTGGAAGAAATAATTCTTTTTGTTTTAGTTTTATGACATTATGCATGATCTTTAAATTTTAGTTTGACTCCATCCGAGTTAAAAAAATATTAAAGTAAATACTTATGGTTATAAATAAGAATTGTTTACCAATAAAAAGAATAGAAAATGATAAAAACAAATTACTAAATAGCACATCAAATATTACGGTACTTCAAATCTTCGATAGAATATTCAGATACAAATTAATAACAGTTTTAAACTAATCATTAAATAAACAGTAGAATATTAATGTAAATAAGACTACTGATATTAAATAATATACTTACTAGGACTGGTCCTGTAGTTTTCTTGACTCAGATTTGATGATATTTCATCATCAAATCGTTGATAATGACTACTAAAAGTACATTCGTCTGATGAATTCATTTGACCAAACCCTTTAGCAAATATTATTTTAATATTCCACAATTTAACGCATTGAGATTATTAGACATGCATTGTTAAGTGTATTGTCATTTACTGTCACAATTTCATTCGCATGATTGACATATACCTGGTGTATCGAAAGTAACTGATTTAAATTAAGGAATAGATAAATGTGAAGTCCAAGTCCACTACGTATATGTCCCTCAATTCTGACACCTTGCTACTAGTTGGAGTTTTTCCCACTTGATGCAACACCCCTAATAGCACAGTTTTCTCTAGCAAAAGTTTACTTTACAAAAGTTTCTTTGAATTTTTCGTCAAATATCATCCATCAACTCTGGACGTTTTCTGTTTTTAACGACAATTTATAAACAACTTGCTATACAATTTGACGTAAATTTAATACCCGAATTGGAATGCAAATTCACTTTAAAAGTTGACTAGAAAAACGTTGTCGTCAATTTCAGGCAAACTTTATGTCAATTTATTGTTAATTTGACTTGAAAAATTGTAAAGTATTTTTTTACTGTCAAATTGTAGACAATTTTATGTATAAATTTGCTTACCTTCTGAAATGGTAAGAATGGAACTTACTGACTTTTTTTTCTAGTAAAAAAGTTACCTCTAAATTGAGGAATCATTAACCGCAAATTTTTATTTTCAACTTTTGCTGTCTAATTATCAGCAAATTTCAGGTAATTTCAGCATCAAATTATCGTCAATTTCAAGCTAAAGTGGCTATTAGGGAACTTAAAGGAAAGTGTTGGAGAGCAAACAATTACGGCTAATTTGACAGTAAATTGTCTGTAACTTAAATTAAATTTGACTACAAGTGTTACTGTGAAACAATGACATTACGTTGATTGAAAGTTCCACTTCAAATTGACGGCAAGTTCTTCTGTCAAATCACATTCAGATCACGGCGGTTCATTTCTATCAACTTGCACGCAAATATTATCGAGCTAAGGCGTACCAGAAACTCGTCGTTAAATTAGCCGAAAATGTCTCTAATATCCACTTTAGCTTGAAATTAACTGTAATTTGACATTCAAATTACCTGAAATTTGCTGCCCGAATCTGCCGACAATTTGACAGCAAAAGTTGGAGAGAAAAATTTTCGGTTGATTTTTGCTCAATTTAGAGTTTACTTACCCCGATAGCCAAGTTCGCGAGAAACTGGTGTCAAACTAACAGCCGCTAGATGCCAAGTTGGCCGCAAAAGTTGATACTTCCACAGTTTACAGACACTTTCTGAGAAAGTTGGTGGCAAAAGTTGGTTGCAAAGGTTGGCAATCCATAAGTTGACGCAAAGTTGCCTTCAATTTTCTCAGAAACCTGTTTTCGAATTGCGGCTCTTCCCTGGCGTCAACTTTCTCAGAAAGTTGGCGGTAACTTGTAGCCAAAAGTTGCAAGAGCTAGAGTTGTCGACAACTTGTCGTCAAGTTGGTCGCAAACTAATGACCCTGATAGCCACCCTAACTATAAGTTAACTACAAGCTACTGCCGTATTTTAAAGGTAAGTGTTGGAGAGCAAGCAGTTACCTTTAAGTTGACAGTGTAAATTGTCTGCAACTTTCTATTTAATTTGACTACAAGTATTAACGTCCGACAATGACGTTAAGTTGATTGAAAGTTTCACTTCAAATTGACGGCAAGTTACATTCAAGCTACTGCCGTATTCTGAAGCCAACTTAAAGGAAAGTATTATCCAGCCAAGCTTACCAGAAACTTTCTCGTTAAGTTAGCCGTAAATGTTCCACTGGGCAGGTATACGACTCAGCCATAAGCAACCCTACCAAAAATAAAACTCTACCCAATTGGAGTCAGCCGGATCATACCTACCTAGAAAATTCCCGCTCCAATAAAAAAAAAAAAACTACCATCACAAAATCTCTACCAATGAAAACATCTACCATGATATAATCGCTACCAGAAAAAAAACACTACCAAATTGCATTTATGAATCAACTCTAACCGTTTGAAATCCCTACCATCAACTTTAGAATGTATATTTTACAGACAATAAATTTATTTTTAATTAATTGGGAATCATTTGGGAAGATTTAGAAATATAATTTTATTATTCAGCACTAATTAATTAATGGGTAATTATTTAATATTGTTTGAGCGTTTAGTGCGCATGTTAGAATATATAATTAACACGACTTTTTCGTTAGCTAATAGTAAACTATTTGGGAAGAAAGCTATGAATTGTTTTAGTTTAAAAATCCCAAATGCTAATTGCTCATTAATTAATAAGTCCTAAATAATCGAATCATATTCCTAAATCTTCCCAAATAATTCCCAATTGATTAGAAATAAATTTATTGTCTGTAAAATATACATTCTAATGTCTCAGGTAGAGATTTCCAACGGTAGAGTTTTATTCATAAATGCAACTTGGTGGTGTTTTTTTTTGGTAGTGATTATATCATGGTAGAGATTTTGAGATGGTAGATTTTTTTATTGGAGCGGGAATTTTCTAGGTAGGTATGATCCGGCTGACTCCAATTGGGTAGAATTTTATTTTTGGTAGGGTCGCTTATGTCTGAGTCGTATACCTGCCGTTCCACTGCGACACTTGTAGAGCAATGTCTGGCTATCAGGGAACTCGTGCTATCAGGGTATAACTACACGAGAAAAAAATGGGAATTTTTACAATTTTGCTTGAGGTAAATTCCTTTGTTGGCATTGTAAATTTTACTATGTCAACATGTGAATTGTACCTATTTCACATGGTGTTATGTCCTGGGAGGTTACTAGGATTGGAGCTGACGCCACCTCCTGGACAGTGGGTAGTTCGTTATCACGCGGGACCAATTTTGAATTTGAAAACAGTGATAAATTTAATGTTGACTATGATGATGATTATTATGATTACTATTTAATGAAATAATGAAATTATGGATAAGGATAGATGTAATTGATAAAATAACTTATCTGAAGACTGAGTTTTATTATAAAGTGTAGATAAGAGTTGATCAGTAATTACAGTTGTGCTCGTCAATAGTTCTTATAGAGAAGTAAAGTTACATTAGACGGCAGAAAGATCTCCGACTCTCCACTCTTCGACTTCTCCTCACTATTCTCGTGCTCACACACATACTAATGCATTATATTTACTTATACATATCAACGTTCTATATATTATAACTATTCTAGATATCTATACAAAATTTCCCATAGAATTCACTTAACTGCGACAAAAACCGCATGGAAACCAATACAGTCTATAGGATTCTATGCGGTTTTTGTCGCAGTTGATTGGATTCTATGAGAATTTTCGGATAGGGATTATCAGAGGTGTATTGCTCTATAATTATTCTATATTTAATTGTTTAATACACTGAAAAAAAGAAATATTTGTCCCAAATAAATCGATTTATTTGTGCCTTTTTTCTAAATATTTCTTAATGACAAATAAATATATTTGGTATAACTAAATATGACAGTTGATTCAAATAATTTTCTAATTTGACAGAAATATATAATTTGCTTGTGGTAAGTAATTGATATATTTGTGGTAAGGATATTAAATTTGTGACAAATAACCTAAAATTTGGCGATACTATACATATATTTGAAAACCTTATTTATTTGTAGCAATTGGATCATTTCTTAACCACAAGTAAATCACTTATTTCACGCAATTAAACTACTCAAATATATTATATCTTTCTCACAATTAAATATTTATTTGGCCGTATCCAAATATACGATATCTTTGGCTCAAATAAATCTTTTTTTCAGTGTACGATTGACATTATTATTTATCATAAAACACCATTATAATTATTCTACCCGGGGAAAAAAAATTATATATAATTATATATGGAAAATGGCCCTATATAATTATATATAACTATATATAATTATACATAGTTCTATATAATTATATAGAACTATATATAATTAAATTCCTATACAATGTATCAAATAAATTGTAAATTTTTGTTCATATAGTAGAGTCTCCGAACTTTTTTTTTGTAAGTCCAAGTTTAATTTTTATAAAAATTATTCATGGAAGTATTGATAATAATACTAATGCCACGATGTAAAATAGGATATACCATGTTACTATTAAAAAAGGTACTTGTCACTCTGTTAAATAACAGAGGAGTACTCGTCCAAAATTGCTTCCAACATTGCAATATAACAGTTTTGAAATAAGTTTCGTACCAGGGACACTACAACCGGTGGGCGCGATCTCGTGGCGAGCATCGAACTACTTACGCTGCTGCTTATAGCACCGGTGACTTCCCTCTCCTGCATATATACCCGAGTAAAAACGTAAAATAGCCGCAACATCGCTGCAACAGCGCCGCACGGGCTCTCAATGCCCGCAACACAGCAGCAACAAATTTGCAACAAAATAATAATGATAAATAGTTTTTATTTGTATCACAGGTGTGTTTTACAAAAGTATTTTTCACATAGCTTTCTTTAAATATTAAAAAAGATATTCTATACTTTATTCCTTCTTTTGTTCTTCTTATATGTATACTTCGGTTCACTTTTTTTATTTGTTTACCTTACCAAAATAATATTTTCACTTACTTTTCTAGTTTTATTTCATTTGATTATTATTTATTTTTACATTCCAACTTATTCTATCTCATTCGGACGCATGCGTATTATGTCACCCTCAGTTCCAGATAGCAAAATGACGTCTTGATGAGTTCTAAGTGAGTTCCTATATATGATTTGGACGTCTCATCAACATCTTAAAGAAGTCTTAAAGAAGTTCTCAAGATGTCGAATGAGTCACCTAGCGAACTCAGTAAGACGTCTTTAAAAAGAGGTCTCAAAGATTTCTTTTTTCTGACTTCGCAAATAAGACTTCAGTATGAATTTAACGTGACGTCTTTGAGGAGCTCCTAATTTCGACTTCATAAAGAAGTTTAAAAAAGAATACATTTAGACGTCACAAAACTGACGTCTTATTTATGGAATCTTCGAGAACCCTTAATTAAGAGTTCTTAAAAATAACATCTTTAAGAAGTCACTATAAGACTTCTTGAGGACACCTACAAAAAGACATCGTAAAGCAGTCATTCCGACTTGAATGCTGTCTGGGGTTATACTCACAGCCTCAATATTTTCACTATCTTTTTTATATACATTTTTTTCACATTCTCTCTGTATTGTTTCTACTTCTTTAATTATTTTACAAAAGTTTTTACACACTTTTCCTTTTAGTTTTTCAATTATTTTAATTCTCATTAAATTCTCACTATCTTTGTATGCCTCCCAATCTACCATCAAACCTTTACATTCACTACTTAGTTTTTCATTCATATTTTCACACATCATTATATGTTCTATAGTTTCCTCACCTATTTTACAAACTCTACAGTTCCAATCACTTATCCCTTTTTTTCCTGCACGTGTTATATTCCCACATCTCACTTTCGCCCATAATTCTTTGTCCGCGCCTTTCACATCTATGTCTCTCCAATATTCCTGTTCCTCGCTCTCTGTTATTATTTCCTTGTAGATACTATTGTAGGTCGAAGCTTCTATTTTTTCCATTATCTTCTCTTCAACTTGTTTTTTGTACTCACTCATCCCTTTTTTTATCATATCTTCTATGACTTCAGCTTCTTCGTTGTCGTATATCTTTTTTATCACCTTTTCACATTTCATTTTTTTTGTTAATTCTATTATCTGCCTTCCCCACCTAGATGGGCATTAGTTTATCACACATCTTATCTCTTCTCTTAGACATATTTTTGGCCACCTATTATCTTCCATTTTTATTACTTCATTTATGTACCTCCACAACCTTTCTTTTTTACTATCACTTCCATCTTTTCCCATCTTGTTTCCTTTTGTTCCTATATATCCTGGAGTATTTCTTTTGACTCCTAATGCCATTCTCAGGAGTTTGTTTTGCATTATTATCATTTTATCTATTTTTTCACTTCCCCATATTTCGACGCCGTAGAGACAGCCCGCACTTACTAACGTGTTGCATAGATACATCCTGTCTTTCATATTATTTCTTTCTGTTCTTTTTATCACGCCCTATGTCGCATTCGCCACTTTGTTTGCTTTATTCTTCATTATTTCCATATGTTTTTTGTGGCTATTTTTAGTAGTAAAAGTGTAGCCCAAATATTTAAAATTGTTCACAACCTCAAGCTTCTCCCCCTTGTAGCACCACTTTTTATACACCTCTCTTCCTCCGTTTCTAAAGACCATTATTTTTGTTTTTTTTGCATTCACTTTTAATTTATTCTTGTCCACGTATTTTTCTACCTCTCTTATCATTTCTCTTAGTCCTTCCGGGTCGTCCGCTATTATTACACCATCATCCGCGTACTTCAGCATGAAGAATTTTGTTTTTCCGAGCACCGTACCTCCAATATTTTTTTTCACTATCTTGTCCTCCATGTCATCAATGAAGATATTGAATAGCACTGCACTTAATGCGCAACCTTGTCTCACTCCCTGGTTCACTCTGAATTCCTTTGTTTTTGCTCCATTTATTATTACTTCACATGTTGTTTTTTCATATATTTCTTTTATCATTTTATACATCTTCCCTCCAATTTCAATATTTCTTAGTTTCTTCCTTAGTAACTCTCTATCAACCGTATCAAACGCTTGTTTCAGATCTATAAAAAACACGTGTATAATTTTTTCTTGTTCTTCAATTTATTGTTTATTAATAATAATAAAATAAATACATGCCAGGATTGGTTGATGATTGGGATATTGGAAAAATACGCATATTAAAAAATATAACAATATTTTTATTTGTCACAGCACATACTATCGGCTCCTCGACGATAGCACGTCATATTTCGTCAGTAACTTTCGTAATTTGGTCAGGGTTTTGACTCTCGGAATTTTGAGTTTAAAATTCCAAGGCCATATAAAAAATTTTAGCATGGTAAATTCAACATTCAGCCCCCAAAAAAGTACTGTTCGATTGGAAATTGAGTGATATTAAATGGTCAGTGCGATTCATAATTTGGTCAGCAGTCTGTGCGCAAGAAAAAGCGATTTTCAGTGGTGGGGCTTAAAAAAAATACATAGCACCCCAAACTCGTACGAAATCATGGTTTAGCCGTTATGTTACGTTTTCGCTGCACGATGTTGATGTTCAGCTCAGCTAGATTTGTAGTCTTTCTAGGTATTGGGTTCTCGACAGCAAATCACCTCACGGTGACCCGAAATAACTGGTGTTGTATTTTAAATATAACAATAACTTTATTCACAAATGATAGTTGTAGAATTGAGAAGTTGAAAGTATACACTTATGATACAAATTGAATATGTTCTGTATTCAAACGTACAGAAGGTATGACTATGGACTTGAAAGTTTTGTAAGTTTAATGTCAAAATCTGGCGTGAACTGAGTCTAGTCTGAGAGTGGAATTCAAAACGAGAAGTCGCCCAGCTGCTCTCCGAGCAAGGGTTTTTATAAGGTATTCTAATCACCAAAAATAGTGGGATAAGAATTATTAAGCGGGGTTAAATTGTTGATCAGAGTTCACACTCATTGGTCGTTGAACTCGTCATTGCTTATCAGCGCGAGACGATTGGGCATAAGACCCATGCGTCGAGCGCGAGAAGGGATTTAATCCTCGGCTGATGTAATTTCTGAGAAAAGTTATTTATTTGAAAGTCAAAGTCCATTTTCATATCATCTGCGTTTGTTACAAATTATTACTAATAGTTTATACAGCTGCGTTTTTAAAATGATTAAATTATCTTCAGTTGACTATACTTTTAAGATTAAAATGAAAAATGTTCTCATACGTGGGATTAAGTACATCCGGTGATTAGTTTATTATTTGATTATTGATTTGAAAAATATACGTATATTAGAGATATTCTTATGATATACAATTCAAATGATAGAATAATTCTTATGGTATATAATATACTCTTACGTTATTAAAATTATCTACTTGAGGTACTCTAATTGTTGGTAATTAGGGTGCCTTATTTTGGAAATAGACTATAGGTCGGTAAAATAATCTAGTGAGCTGAGAACGGGCCCTGCTTGACAGCCAGGATATAACAAATACAGGAATTAATTTTATATTAATACGATTGAATTTAATTTTAGGTTAACTAAAAAATTAAATTTAATGTAGTGTCATTTTTTACCAATAAAAGACATTCTTTCTTACCATTCGATGCGAAAACTATTGTAACGGATTGATTAGGAAGGGCTTTTGACACTAGTGTGTTGGCAACACTCGCTTAACGGCTCGTGAACCAATCACACTCATTGTCGAAAGCACATTCGCAATGCGTTAATATACTATTAATTATTATGTTCTACAATATCAGATTTATTACAATTATACAATAAAACAAAAGTTATTTTTCATAGTGGTAATATAATCAATAAATACGAATTCAAGTACTTTTAAATGTGTTTCTTGTTTTAATCATTTATTTTTAACTATTCAATTATAATTAAATATAATAATAATAATAATAATAAATAAAAACGAAATATTATCTTAAATATTAATATTTACCACTAAGTAACCAAAAATTGTAACTGTTAAGCAATATATTCCTCAATATAATCCTAATACATACAGCTATAAGAATCTATCGAATTTTTTAAACAGGGATTTAAGAGATCAAATTATAAAATGCTTATAATGATTAAATTATACAATACACCAACATCAAATTTATCGCACTTTGTATTTTTTTAAGCTTACTCATTGCATCAAATTCCTTTTTACCAACATCACCCTTTACACCACGGTGCCAACTCTCATAATATTCCATGCGCATTTCTCTCTTGTAGTTATTCAACTTAGGTTCTGTTTTATCGACCTAGTTTTTCGGCACAGCTATCCCAACCCACCTCTAAGACGACTAATTGTTGTAATTAATAACGATGGCGCCACAGAACTTTTGGATATATTTATGTTTTTTTTTTTATGTTAATATTAAAAATATATTACTATCAGTGCTGCTAGAACGTGCGATATTTATACCCCTTCCAGGACGCCGTGCGCGCGATGCACACGCAATCATGTCTATCGGTGTGTCGGGAAACCGAAAGAAGCCGAGAGAAACCGAGCGCTGTAGACAAGCGGAGGAGAAATGTTGCTCCCACCATGCGTCGTTTCGTACCCGCTTAGAGTTGCGTGTTCAAATCCGCACTCGAATTTGATTTTTTTTTTTTTTAATTATTTTTTAACGTAATAAATTTTTAAATATTTATTTGTTCAAATTTTTTAATTAATTGATAATTAAAAATTTTTTGAACAAATTTAAATGGCTGTAAAATGGATAAATAAATATTAAAACATAATCCTCTTATTGTACTTTTATTTAATAATAAATATTAGATTATTATTGTAATTTTAATAAATAATTATTATTAAAAGTTATTTATTATTAATATTAGTTATTAGTTTTAATTGTTACTGAGAGTTTCAAATACAATTTTTATAAAAGCTGTTGCATTCAATCGTTATTCTGATTCTGTGGACGTGCGACAATGTTTTTGTTTCAGGAGCTTTAAGTCGTGTGTTCACAACCGCGACTGAGTCGAATTTATTTTTTTTTTAAACTACTTAATAATTAATTATTTTCTAATTATCTTTAACTAATTTTTACAAAAAAAGCTTATCAATATTATTTAAATAAATAACAAAACGCAATTTTTAGACATTATCTATCGTTTTTTATCATTTGTATACTACTATCCGTAGTTCTAATGGTTAATTTATTATTATTAATAATTTAATTATATATAATAATATAATTATATATTATTTATAAAAAATATTAGACTTAATTCTTACTTAAAGTCTAAAATACGACTTTTATATTACCTCACGTCTTAAAATTCTAAGTCGGATCAATGGACGCGTGCTATCATTTTGGCATCACGTTCGCAGAGTCACGTGTTCGATTCCGCGACCAAAAATCAATTTTTTTTTTTTTTTTTTAATTTTCAATTATATTTTTCATTTTGCTATGTATTTTTATTCGTATTAGTTATATTTTAATGTGTTTCTAATATGAAATTAAAATTTCCGCATATATTAAAAAGCGCGCGAAAGTTATTCTCGACACTGACGTTGATCAATAATCGACGTTTCGATTGTTTGCGCGCCAAAAGTCCATACAGTCCTAAAACCGTTGCTTCGCGGAATTAGACGATGATATATGTCATTGATTTGCAGTGTTCTAATTGCTTCGCTCGATGTGTATTTCTAAGCCGTTAGTGTGTGTAATGTATCTGTGAGTTAAATCACAGACTTTTAATGTTGCGATGGTCAGTTCTCAGTGAGCTTTTAACCCGTTAGTGACTGTGGATTACGTCGTCTATGTCAAGTGTTGTTATCTGTGATTGTTTTAATATAAATTAATATTTAAAATAAATCAATTATTTATAATTAAAATAAATTAATTATTTATAATTAAAATAAATTAATTATAAATAATTAAAATAAATAATAAATATAAATTTTCCAGTGAATTTTAGCAATTGCCTAAGGTATTTAAATAAGTATTTAATTATTTTTTTTATCTATTGAATTATTTTATTAAATATTATTAGTTTAATTTATTATTTACATAATTTTTTTTACGTGCGGTCGTACTTTTGGCCTCGCGTTTGCCAAATCGCGTGTTCAATTCCACGGCAGTGTCATATTTTTTTTTTTTTATTTTTTTTTCTTTATTCAATTCTTTTTTATCAGCGTAACATTGGTGTTATTTTGGCATTTTTAAAACATGGATTTACTAGAGCCTTCTGCCAAAAAACCTAAAGGAAACTCAAGAAAAAAAAAATTTTAACACGAATGGCTAGAGGAAAATCTAGAGTGGAAACAATGGGTGACGGATGTCCCAAAAGATCCGACTAGGTTTTTTTGTCTCATCTGCAATCAAGACTATTCTTGCGGAAATTTTGAAATTAAAAGGCACGCCAAAACTGATTCACACCTAAAAAATTTGCGCGTTTCGAATCTCAGTGCTGATTCACCAAGCGATGCCAGTTCATCTTCACCTGGACTGGATTTTAATGATCGTGTTAAAGCAGCTGAAATTCGATTTGCGACTTTTATAGGTGGAAAAAATCTGCCCTTGTCAATCGCTGGAGACTTGTTACATTTATTCCAGTTCATCGGTCAAGAACCTGCTGTTTTATAGAACATGAGTGCGAGTAGAACCAAAGTTACTGCAATTATCAACAACGTCGTCAGCGTTAAGCAAACACAACAAGTCGTAGAAGTTCTCCAAAAATCTAAGTTTTCGGCTTATGTTGACGAGACTACTGATAATACAAACGACAAATGGATGACGTTGATGACTCGCTATGTTGATCCAGATTCTTTGATGATAAGGACTGAGTTAATACAATTAATTCACGTTGATGCCACCGACTGTTGCGCTACGAAACTTCTTGAGGAATTTACAAATGGTTTGGAAGAAAATAAAATTCCCCTGGATAATTTAATTGGACTTGCTTGTGATAATGCACCAGTCATGGTTGGTATAAATAATTTGTTCCAGAAGCATTTGACCAAACGTCTTCCACATCTTTTGACGTTACCATGTATATGTCATTCTTTAGCGCTAATCGCTAGAGACGCTTGCAAAGCTGCGATTCCAGGTGAAGTTGATGAAATTATCTCAGGAATTCCGAACTTCGTCAATGGTAGTCCTAAACGTTTGGCTGAATTTGCTGTTTTTCAGGAGGGTTATAAAGAAAAATCTTCTAAATTTTTGCGATTTGCTCCGACAAGGTGGTTGTCTCGTCAAATTGCAATTTTTAGGATTTTGGACAATTGGGACGCGATGCTTACTTATTTGACCGAACAATCTCTTATGAATAATGTTGCAGCTGCAAAAAAAATGCTAAGTGTCATGGATAATCCCATGACAAAAGCATATCTGCTTTTTTTAAAATTTGCACTTGACTCTTTGGAAAAGATGAATGCACAGTTTCAAGCCAGTGAAACATTAGTCCATAAATTGCAACCTTCTTCGAAGAAATTGTTCGTTGAAGTACTTCAAAGGTTCATGAAACCAGATTTATTGGATCCTACAACCTTTAAGGCTTTAAACATTGACTTAAAATCCATCGAGAATCACCGCGATGAGTCTGAAGTTGATGTTGGAACCGATTGCGAAGATTATTTAAGGAGCCGATTAGAATTAGGAGTTCCTGAATCAGTCATTAATGAAGTTCGCTCCCAATGTAAAAAATTTTTTGTAACAGATGCGGAACAAATTCACCTACGGTTACCATTTAACGACACATTTTTGTCTGATCTGACAGTTTTTTCGAAAGAAATCGCTCTCCTTGATTCTGATAGGGAATCATCGATTTCTCGATTACAGAACATCTGTACCACACTTGCGATTCCAGAAGGGAATCTTCAGGAAGAATGGCGTTCCTTATACACTGTCAGTGCAAGTTTGAAGGGCCGATGGTGCCAATTGTGATTTGATGAGATGTGGGGAGAAATTTGCACCTTCACGTCTTCAGCTGGTACTGTATAGTTTCCAACTTTGCGGGTTTTATTGAGTATCATAAGAGCCCTTCCTCATTCAAACGCTGCAGCAGAAAGGGCTTTTTCTATGATACCTGACGTTAAAACCAAAAAAAGGAACAGTTTAAATTCACAAAGTCTGAATTCGCTTTGCGTTATAAGATCGGCCTTGAAATCGAAAAAATTAAGTGCGAAAGAAATGCCAATCGACAAAAATTTAGTGGAAATGATGGAGCCTTCCAAATTGTATACCGAAAAGAAGAAGCCCCAGTCCCAACAAATGAATGTACAGGCATATGATAGTGGTGACGAATGGGAAATGGGTGAATCGTGAAAATCTTCGACTTTTTTTCAGCTTTTTCCACTCTAGACAACTATTATTGTAATTATTTATTCGCGTCTATTAATAAAATAAAATTATTTAATTTTCATATTAATCATCGACTTTTTTTCAGCTTTTTCCACTGTGGAAAACGATTATTTTAAATATTAATTCGCGTATATTAATCAAATTTAAATTATTTAATTTTCATATTAATCGTCAACTTTTTTTCAGCTTTTTTCACTGTGGAAAACTTTTATTTAAAATTATTATTTTGAATATTATTCGTCCATTAATAAAACTAAAATTATTTTAAATATTCAATTATAAAGTTAGAGCTTTAAGCTCCGATGTATCATAAGTATTGTGCAATATTTGAAGCTTTAATTAATTAATTTATTTTAAGAAGAAGGTAGAGCCTTCAGCTCTCCTTCCACATGAATCTAGTCTGGTTTTTAAAGATTTAATTAATTAATTTATTTATTTTAAGAAGAAGTTAGAGCCTTCAGCTCTCCTTCCACCTGAATCTAGTCTGGTTTTTAAAGCTTTAATTAATTAATTTATTTATTTTAAGAAGAAGTTAGAGCCCTCAGCTCTGCTTCCACCTGATTCTAGTCTGCTGTTTGAAGCTTTAATCATTTTATTTATTTTATAAGAATGCAACAACTTTAAGCTTTGCAATTTAATATTAATTTTATTATCATTTAAAAAATTGTTAACGTTCTTTGAGTTTTCGGGTTTATATTATGGTTGATAGGCCTCTGGGGGACCCACCATAAAAAAAAATGGGAACGCATCATGATACACAGTACCTCATGGGTGATGTGGAAACCTGTGCCGTTCAAATTACCAAATTAAAGAAAAAAAAATTCGAATTAAAAAAAAAAAATGATTTTTGGTCGCGGAATCGAACACGCGACTCTGCGAACGTGATGCCAAAATGATAGCACGCGTCCATTGATCCGACTTAGAATTTCAAGACGTGAGGTAATATAAAAGTCGTATTTTAGACTTTAAGTAAGAATTAAGTCTAATATTTTTTATAAATAATATATAATTATATTAGTATATATATAATTAAATTATTAATAATAATAAATTAACCATTAGAACTACGGATAGTAGTATACAAATGATAAAAAACGATAGATAATGTCTAAAAATTGCGTTTTGTTATTTATTTAAATAATATTGATAAGCTTTTTTTGTAAAAATTAGTTAAAGATAATTAGAAAATAATAAATTATTAAGTAGTTTAAAAAAAAAATAAATTCGACTCAGTCGCGGTTGTGAACACACGACTTAAAGCTCCTGAAACAAAAACATTGTCGCACGTCCACAGAATCAGAATAACGATTGAATGCAACAGCTTTTATAAAAATTGTATTTGAAACTCTCAGTAACAATTAAAACTAATAACTAATATTAATAATAAATAACTTTTAATAATAATTATTTATTAAAATTACAATTAATAATCTAAAATTTATTATTAAATAAAAGTACAATGAGAGGATTATATTTTAATATTTATTTATCCATTTTACAGCCATTTAAATTTGTTCAAAAAATTTTTAATTATCAATTAATTAAAAAATTTGAACAAATAAATATTTAAAAATTTATTACGTTAAAAAATAATTAAAAAAAAAAAAAATCAAATTCGAGTGCGGATTTGAACACGCAACTCTAAGCGGGTACGAAACGACGCATGGTGGGAGCAACATTTCTCCTCCGCTTGTCTACAGCGCTCGGTTTCTCTCGGCTTCTTTCGGTTTCCCGACACACCGATAGACATGATTGCGTGTGCATCGCGCGCACGGCGTCCTGGACGGGGTAAAAATATCGCACGTTCTGGCAGCACTGATTACTATGCTTTTTTCTGTCACTTCAATACACTATGGGACAAAAAAAATCAAGATCTATCAATTCTTTTGACAACAAAATAATATAGTTCTACGAATTAAAATTGAATTAGTTTTTTACTCCAAGATTAAAATTTTCCTGCTATAATAATTTACATTTTTTAAGTCGTATTCTAAGTTTCACATCACTTCATCTGCATATCTGTAACAGATATTATTTAATTTATATATATATATATATTTTTTTTTTTTTTGAAACAAAAGCTACCATTGTTACTTGTCACAACATTATTCTATCAGCGATTCTTTTTTCGAAGTTTTTTAGTAAGCAGTTGATCATTTATAAAAATAATTAAGCAATTAATTTATATGCAAAAATATGTGTAAAGTAAGTTTATATAAATTTTACCAATATTTTTGGACAAAACAAAGTGTCTAAATTTTTTATCTGATTATATAAAATACCGACAAAATTTTTTCTCACCTCCGGGCGGAAAGCGTCAACTTTAATTTTTTTCATTTTTGGAATGTTTCATTTTTTTTTTTTTTAAATATAGCTTGAAGCTTTAGTGTTCATGGAAATAATTTTTATAAGTCTATCTCTACATTAAACAAATTTGTGATAAATTCTTAAAAAATCTGTTATCGTAATTGATAAAACCATTTCAATATAATTTTTGTACATCATGAAATTTTAAGTTTTACGCTTACGTAATAATATATCATAAGATTTTGTCGAGACTAAATATAATAGAAGTCAAAAATGTAATCACCTTAATTTTCTATATTTTTTTTTTAATTGTTCCAATGTATAGCCGCTTGTACGGCCTTTTACACTTTTTGCCTTTATGTCGCAACTGCTTCCTTTTTCTGCCTTCATTGTGCGGCTGTGGCCCGACTTGTGCTTATACTGTACTTGTACCATTACGGTGATACCCTACCCCCCACCTAGGTTGTGGGAGTATAGGGGCAAGGGAAACCACAGAGAAAACCTTTGCCAGTATACAGTTCGGTTTGGGTCTAGTGATCGACAAAATTCCCATTTTACCGATCACAAGATCCTCATCCCGCGCCTAACGCTCAGAGACCTCCGATCAAGCTCAACACGTGGCTAACCGGTCACCCAGCCTAGCAGCAATCCTGCTCGATGCTGCTTAACTTGGGTGATCGCCCGAGTCACACGAGAACCGCTCGGCTGCCTCTGGCGCCTATTCCTTAATTTTCTATATTTTTTGTTACTGCTATGGAATTAAATAATATTTTAGTTTTTTATTTATGAATTTTTAAATTACAGTGAAACTTTAATTTTTTGTCTTTTATTTATTTGCTTAAATATTTACTTGTCCATTCATAACTTTTAATATCATTTTTCTCTTTAGAACATTAGCTTAATTCAAATAATCAATTATTACTTGTAAATTATTTATACCAAACATTAAACAAACAATAATAATAATAATAATAATAATAATAATAATAATAATAATAATAATAATAATAATAATAATAATAATAATAATAATAATAATAATAATAATAATAATAATAATAATAATAATAATAATAATCAATTTTGTATTATTTTTTTAGTTTTTCTCTAATAATGGAAGAAATTAATACGAATAAAAGGAAAAAACCAGGACGTAAAAGCTTAGTATCTCGAGACGAGTGCTTAGAAGTTTTAAAACAGTATATTAATGTACTGCCTAGAAGTAGAAATGAACTACCTGGACCAACTCAGAAGATTTGGTTGGAAATTAGCCAGGCTCATTTTAATGGAAAATGGACAGCTCTGGATATATACCGAGAATGTAAAGACAACCGACGGGACATCTGGACATCTTTACATCCCGATTCAGATTTATCTACCAATCAATTAAGCATGGATATTAGCGATTCTGTTGTTGGTAATTTATCCAACGTCGAAGACAGTGTTGATAATGTTGATGACCAGGATTATGAAGGTCCAGGATTGGATAATTTCGAATTAGAGATCTCAAAAGATTTATATAATAACTTAATAGAACCTGATGAAGTTAGATATAATAAACGAAATTATTCAATTTTACAAAGGTGGGCATGGACTGATACTATTGCAGACGAATTTTATAAAATTTGCAGTGGGTCACGTTGTGCTTACATTTTTAAAAAAGCAGATGTATATAAAAACGACAGCAGTGCCCGGCATGTTATGATTCGTGGAAAATGCAAGAGTAAAATATTTAAAAACGTATTTTTAGGTATTATCGACTATAAACTTACTACATTCCCATGTGTCTTACGCATAAGGACTAAGGATTCTTCTTTTGACCTTACCCATGAGGATGTACGGCGACCTGTTAGGAAATTAAAAAGATTAAAGATAGGGAAAGAAGCTTCTGCAGTTGGTTCTGGTAATTGGCTTAAGAGACAAGCTGCTCCATTATCCCGAATACTACCTCATGTGCCAAAGTTGGGAGTTATTTAAAAATGTGTCGGTGAATTCACCAACCATGAATTAGGTATCGACAGTAAAACAACTGATGTATACGTAGCAATCGAGGCGATGAGAAGTGAACCGCAATATAAAAATTTTATTCATGATGTAAAGGCAAAACGGTTTTACGTATTTTATAGTTTATTATCTCAGTTGCACTCATATAAAAAATATTGCCATCTTATGAAAATTAAAAAACAACAAATCAAAATTGCAATTGATGGTACCGGTAGCATAATGAAACCAATTGTTTATAAAGACGGCGAAAAATCTGGATATATAATGTTGTATGTAATAGTAGTAAATTTTGGAAAATTTACATTATCTGTCCATCAGTTGTTAACTGATAATCAAACTACTAATCGACTTGAATTTTGGATAAAAGAGTGGTTAGCCATGGGTGCACCGAAACCTAACGAGGTTTGCATTGATTATTTCAGAGCTTTGCTTAATGCTTATTGCTTAGCCTTTAACGAACTAAATGTAGCAGCTTATACTAGCACACTTTTTCTGAAAGCTATTAACGATCACCATGAGAATTTACCAGTAATAAACACTTTCATCAGAATTAACGTTGCGCATTTTATTCATATGATAACAAGATGGAAATATATTGAATCTGTTGCTAATCCTGTTATCAAAAAATTTATAATTTTTTGTATTACACTTTTAATTGAAGCTGAAGATTTGAAACAATTTAAACATATTTTCCAGTTAATGTGTGTAGTTTTGCTTAATAAATTCGAAGATAGTCTTTTTAAAAGTGGTCAATCAGTAGTTAATGCTCGTCAACAATTAGAAGAATTACTTATTTACTGTCGTGATCATCATTGGGATAAAATAATTAATGATGGAATAATTAATGACTGCTGTGAAACTAACAATAATGCTTTTGATACTTTCGATACAAATGATATGCCTTTATCAAAGTCTGTAATCGACTCTTGGATTAAAGATATCATAAGCACTGCTGAAATTATCGATCAGGAAGGCAATATTCCCAATGCTTTTTATAATAAGCAATTTATCGATGAATTGGGAAAGTCAGTTATCTATGAGTTTTCATTATGGTCTGCAGCGTGCCTTCTTAGTCCTCAAGAACATGCAACATCAGCTCACGTTGAATCCTATTTTCATGATAAAAAAAAATCGAGTACTGGATAATTACAAAAATTTAATCTCTGCTTATAAATTTTTAAAAATTGAATACGATGACCATCGAGGTGGGTCATCGATTTTCCAATCGAATATTAATTCAAATTTTAATAAATTTTCAACTCAAAATAACACTACTGACGATAATGAAGATATTACAGATTTAAATATATCTAATCAGCAATCACCACAAACAACTTTTATTTATGCAAAATAAAATTTTTTAGATAATTGGCGAAATGTAGCTACAGTAATTGAAAATGATTATATGAATCCAATTGATTTAAATAATGAAGACCTCTCATTAAATGACATTTCTAATGAAGAATTATCTAAAAACACTATTACCAAATCTGAGCTAAGCCACGTGTCATCAGCTGAAACAACTTTAGATGAGATTTTACATATTCATTCTGAATCAATCTCATTATCATCTACTAGAGTAAAATCACCACTTGACCTTGAACCTGTTAAATCCAAGCAAAATAAAAAAATAATACAAATTTTAGTATCAAGCGCAAAAGACGATATTTCATACTACAATTTCATCCAAAATTCGAATTGTGTTACTATGAAATTCATATTGGCAATGCTAACAAATTCTTCAAAACGTACGGTTTTTTTATATAAAGTAAGAGCGAAATTGTTAATTTCTCTATTTTCTGAAAGAATCGAGTCACCGAAAGTACCAGATTGTGCTTTACTTACCTCGTCACTTGATTTATATTCATCAGTTGCTAATATTTGGTCGAAATGTTTTAGAACAGAACCAAGTGCTTATGAAAATTTTAACTGTAAAATCTGCGGACCAAAAACATTGAATATCAATACAATTTGGGTAGAGAAGCAAGATGTTATATGCGACAAAGGTTATAGTGAATTAATTCGAGTCCTACAAAATAGTGATACGACTTACGAAACACAGTGTCCAACATGTCATCAAGCATGTACCGCGAAAAAAGTTTACAATCATCACGTTTTTGTAGAACTTGAATTAAAAAAAAACCTTAAATCACCTCTTTTGGAGTGTAAATTAAAAGAGTTTGAATTAAATTCAATACCTGAAATTTACAACAACAATACGACTTACAGGTAAATAAAAAGCAATTAATAAAGATTTTAAATTATATTTTCACATTAACTGCAATAGAAGACTGTAAGTTTCAATGCCTGTTTATTTAGCTGAAAGAAGACGATTTTAAACTAATACGAATTTAGCGCGTAAAAATAACTTTTTTTTTTCTCGAGGGTAGAAGCAGTCTTGTTTTTGCTTGGTTAATTAATTTCTGACTTCACTTTAAGGCCATTCTCCAAGGGTGCCCCCCACTTTTTGTAAAAAAAAGTGGCGCCGCCTGGCGGCGAGCAGCCGAACTAAACAAATTCCTAGCGTAAAAAAATTTCAAAATTAAATTAAAATTATTAAAAAAAATAAAACATATAAATTTATAATCTTTAAATAAATAAAAAAATACAGATTTTATTTTAAAATCATAATTTATGATAAAAATGTCCTGAAACGTGAAATTAAGAAATTAAATTTTTAGTGACCTTGAACTGTCAATCTCGTATTTATTTTACAAAGGATATAACAAATTAGTGAAAAAATCTATCAAAAAAACGGCAACGTACTCGTAATTTTAAAGATATGTAGAATATTTAAAAAATAACTCACAGTAATTAAAAATTGTCTGCTAAGCGTTATATCTTGAATAAATTTCAGCATGAAATTCATCATCTAGTAATATTTTATTTTGACAGATGTAAACAACAGGTCTGTACTCTATTTGGGGCGCATGAAAGGCGCTTGAATATAGTCGCGGGAAAAATTAAATTTGAAGCAATATTTATTTTTTTCAGAAATAATATATAGAATAATGTATGCCTGCTTATGAAATATATATATATATATATATATATATATATATATATATATATATATGGATTTATAAATGGTTATATATACTCATAACAATCTTCGTATATATATATATATATATATATATATATATATATATATATATATATATATAGGGTGCGTCATTTCGGAGCAGCATTTTTTTTTAAGTGCATGTAGAAAAAATCAGTTCAACACAAAAAAAAAATTTTTGCGCAAGAAAAAAAATTTTATGTCTATTACAGACCTAGCTCATTGAAAATTTAGATTTTCCCATTTAAATAACACGGGAAAAAAATTTTTTTTAACTGAGTATTTTTAACTCTTTAAAAAATCAAAAGATCAAATAGACTAATACATATTTTTGTAGGAAATTGAACGTTCTACAAAAAAGGTCTCTTATCATTTTTTGATAAATCCACCTGTTAAAAAGTTATTAGAGCTCTAAGTAAAGTTGGAGATTTTTTTACTTTTCCGACGAAACTATCAGACTTATCACAAAATGTTTTGAGATATTTTTTGTTGACAATTTTATTCTCTACAAATTATTATTTGTAAAGTTTTTTCAAATTCCGCATTGTTTTCTAGTTATTTTCATTTTAATTTCAAACTCTTAAAAAAGCGGTTCCAATTGATTTCAAAAGCTTGACATTGAAATGTAAATATCTAGAAAACAATGCGGAATTTGAAAAAACTTTACTGGAAATAATTTGTAGAGAGTAAAATTCTTAACAAAAAAGATTCTACAACATTTTGTGATAAGTCTGATAGTTTCGCCGTAAAAGCGAAAAGATCTCTAACGTTACTTCGAGATCTAATAACTTGTGAGCAGGTAGATTTATCAAAAAACGATAAGAGACCTTTTTTGTAGAGCGTTCAATTTCCTACAAAAATATTATTAGTCTATTTAATCTATTTATTAGTTAATGAGTTAAAATTACTTAAAGCTAAAAAAAAAATTTTTCCCGTGTTATTTAAATGGGAGAATCGAATTTTTCAATGAGCTACGTTTGTAATCGACATAGAATTTTTTTTTCTTGCGCAAAAAACTTTTTTTTTTGTGTTGAACTATGATTTTTTCCACATGCACTTAAAATAAAAAAATGTTGCTCCGAAATCAAGCACCCTAATATATATATAATTATGCATATAAGTCTTCGTGTATATGTATATAATTATGCATGATATTATTCATCATGTAAATATTAATTTGTATCATTTAATCATGTCTGGCTAGTACATTATATCTGAAGCTATACACATGAAGCTACGCATAGGTCTATACATGATTACATGTAATCAGATCTGATTATGAATTCATGTACAATTAGATACAGGTTTGTATACATATAATTACGTTCGATCAGGCTTGACCGACATAAACTCGGATATACGTATGTATAAGTCTATATATTACGACTGTCCAATTTCAAAACACAGTAACTGACAAAAATCAATTTTTTTTAATATGTATTGAATCATGTCCAGAAGACTCTACTGGAACTAAAAATACTAAAAAATCGATTTTGGAAAATTTGTCCCTTACTGTGTTTTGAAATTGGACAGCCGATTATTCGTTCTGATTCAGCTTGTTTTATATAAAACCTGAATAAATCAAAAACTTATTTTTTTTTTTTGGCTCAAATTTTTTTTAACTTCCCGCTAAGAAAATCGAAGATTTTCGAAAAATACGGGAAGTTATTGTTTTCACTCCGATTTTCGAAAATCGAGTTTTCATCAGATGTCGACGTTTTGAGGTCCTAGGAAGCTGTTCTGACTATTTTCAGATTGATATTTTCAGTTTTTGGGCACAACCACAAATCGATAGTACATGACAAAATAAAAATTCTGTCAGAAGATTAGCTCAAATTCAATTTTTAGACGAATCTCATTGCAATTTTTGATTTCCCATTTAAATAACATGGGAAAAAAAAGTTTTAGTTAGTTTGGTAAATTTTTTAACTCGGCAATGGCTCATTATACAGATAAGCCCAGTATACATTTTCGTAGATAATTTAACGCTCTACAAAAAACGTTTCTTATCATTTTTTGATAAATCCATCTGTTCAAAAGTTATTGGAGCTGGAAGTCAAATCTATAATAAATTTCCAGATCTTTTTACGTTTCCAGCAAAACTATCAGACTTATCAAAAAGGGCATAAGATCTTTTTTATAGACAATTTTATTTCCTACAAATTATTTGTAACAAAGTTAATTCAAATTCCGCATTGTTTTCTAGTTATTTTCATTTTAATGTTAAGTTCTCAGAATAGATTAGAAGACTATTATTTTTACGAGCTTGGCATTAAAATGAAAATAACTAAAAAATAATGCGGAATTTCAAAAAACTTCATGGAAAATAATTTGTAGGGAATAAAATTGTCTATAAAAAAGATTGAATGACATTTTTTGATAAGTCTGATAGTTTTGCTGTAAAAGTAAAAAGATCTGGAAATTTATTATAGATTTGACTTCCAGCTCCAATAACTTTCGAATGGATGGATTTATCAAAAAATGATTAGAAACCTTTTTTGTAGAGCGTTAAATTCTCTACAAGATTATGCTATAGACTTATTTATATAAGGTGCTAATGCCGAGCTAGAAAAATAAAAAAATAAAATTTTGTTCCTATGTTATTTAAATGGGAAATGGAGAATTAGAAATAGGCACCTCTAAATCTTAATATTGAGCTCCGCTTTTAACAGGCTTCTTTTCTCACCTTCTTGCGAGTTTTCAGCCTGTTTTTTTGTTGAAAAAAAAGTCGCCTCAAATTGGCACACCCTAGTATATATACTAGGGTGCTCCAAAAAAAATCGATATTTTTTTTTTCTTTCAGCTGTTGTAAAAAAAATTTCTATACATCGAAAAAAAATTCTGTCAAAAAGGACGATTTTTTATTTCAATTTTAAAAGGTGACGCTGGCTCTTCGAATTTTCCCATGCTAATAGCATGGGAATTTTACTTTTTTTATAAAAAATCTCATAACTTCATTTGAAGTTAAGGAAAAAATTTGAGTCATGGATATTTTCGTAGGAAATTTTATGCTCTACAAAATTGTTCATTAGTTTATAAGCTCTAAAACGTACAATTCAAAAGTTACAGGTATTTGAAGTTGATTATTTTTTAAAAATCAATTGAATGGTTGTGATCATGTTTTTAACACAATCTTTACATAAATTGATTCTAGAATAAGTGAAAAATATGATAATCGTATAAAAAATATGATAAAATAATAATTTTGATCGTAGCTGAGTTTTATTTAAAGTGAATTTAGTAAAAACTTTTATTACCTTTATGTCACATAAGCAGAAAATTATAATTTCCGTGAAAAAGTATTTATTATACATATTAATTAATCATTAAGTACAAAATTTATATTGATGTTTTTGAAGCCATTCTGTAATAAATAAAATTCATTACAAAGCCTTTGTTTGATACTTTTCATGAGAGTAGCAGTTTTGGTGTAAATACCGTTTGAACGGGGATTTTCAAAAACTCATCAACTTTAAAAATCTGTAACTTTTGAACCGTACGTTTTAGAGCTTATGAGCTCAGGAACAATTTTGTACAGCATAAAATTTCCTATAAAAGTGTTTATGACGCAAATTTTTTCCTCAACGTAAAATAAATTTATAGGATTTTTTATTAAAAAAGTAAAATTCCCATGCTATTAGCATGGGAGAATTCGAAGAGCCAGTGCCACCTTTTAAAATTGAAATAAAAAATCGTTCTTTTGACAGAATTTTTTTTTTCGATATATAGAAACTTTTTTTACAACAGCCGAAAAAAAAAAAATATCGATTTTTTTTGGAGCACCCTAATATATACCTATATCTAATTACACATGGGTTCATAGTCTGATCTGATCATATGTACTCATGTATAGACTTATGCGTAGCTTCATGTATAGCTCCAGATCTAATGTACTAGCCAGACATGATTAAATGATACAAATTAATATTTACATGATGAATAATATCATGCATAATTATATATATATATATATATATATATATATATATATATATATATATATAATTATGCATGATATTATTATTATAGTATATATGTATATACGAAGATTGTTATGAGTATATATAACCATTTATAAATCCATATATATATATCATAAGCAGGCATACATTATTCTATATATTATTTCTGAAAAAAATAAATATTGTTTCAAATTTAATTTTTCCCACGACTATATTCAAGCGCCTTTCATGCGCCCCAAATAGAGTACAGACCTGTTGTTTACATCTGTCAAAATAAAATATTTCTAGATGATGAATTTCATGCTGAAATTTATTCAAGATATAACGCTTAGCAGACAATTTTTAATTACTGTGAGTTATTTTTTAAATATTCTACATATCTTTAAAATTACGAGTACGTTGCCGTTTTTTTGATAGATTTTTTCACTAATTTGTTATATCCTTTGTAAAATAAATACGAGATTGACAGTTCAAGGTCACTAAAAATTTAATTTCTTAATTTCACGTTTCAGGACATTTTTATCATAAATTATGATTTTAAAATAAAATCTGTATTTTTTTATTTATTTAAAGATTATAAATTTATATGTTTTATTTTTTTTAATAATTTTAATTTAATTTTGAAATTTTTTTGCGCTAGGAATTTGTTTAGTTCGGCTACTCGCCGCCAGGCGGCGCCACTTTTTTTGACAAAAAGTGGGGGGCACCCTTGGAGAATGGCCTTAAGGGTGGGCAGTACTAACCGAATTTTCAAATTTTACTTTTCTAATTACGTTTTGAATAATTACGTCACTCGAATGATGAAAACTTTCCGAAAAAGTTTGTCTTATACATTTTTTCGGAAGCTATAAAAATTTCTGTAATACTAATTGATTATTAAATTAAAAGAAAAGTAAAATTCAAAAATTCGTTTAGTACGGCCCAGCCTTAAGTTAACAATAAATTGTCTACAACTTTCTATTCAATTTGACTACAAGTATTAACGTCAGACAATGACGTTAAGTTGATTGAAAGTTTCTTTTCAAATTGACGGAAAGTTTTTCTGGCAAGTTACATTCAAGCTACTGCCGTATTCTGAAGCCAACTTAAAGGAAAGTATTATACAGCCAAGGTTTGCCAGAAACTTACTCGTTAAGTTAGCCGTAAATGATTCACTGCAACACTTGTAGAACAATGTCTGGCTATCAGGGGCTGTTTGAAATTTTCATGATTTCTCGTCAAAATCATCAGTTTTTAATCACTGTTAAAGCTTATATCCCTGGTGGAGGAGCGCGATGTCAAAAACGATGCGTCGTCAAAACCTCTAAAGCGACATCGTTTTTTTAAAGAAACGTGACACGATTGAAAAGTTAATAAATGGTTGAAAAATGAGGGAATCTTGATAGCAATGCCAAGAGCTATGATATCTGAGTCGACAAAAAAAAATTTATAATAACAAGTTGTTATTTAGACAAAATAAAACGTAATTAATTGTAATAAATGAAGATAGGTACTTTGCAAGCGTTTCATAAACAAAAATGTATAATGTGTGTCATATCGATAACGTAGAAAAGTAAAATAATTTTTGTATCAATAATGGTGTGATGAGGAGACAAGTAAAATAGTTATTTTCTCGATAATCGTAGGTTCGTAAGAAAAG
>OZ024712.1:10435273-10497127 GCA_964016945.1 Microplitis deprimator | reverse complement strand
CATTTAAATAACACGGGAAAAAAATTTTTTTTAACTGAGTATTTTTAACTCTTTAAAAAATCAAAAGATCAAATAGACTAATACATATTTTTGTAGGAAATTGAACGTTCTACAAAAAAGGTCTCTTATCATTTTTTGATAAATCCACCTGTTAAAAAGTTATTAGAGCTCTAAGTAAAGTTGGAGATTTTTTTACTTTTCCGACGAAACTATCAGACTTATCACAAAATGTTTTGAGATATTTTTTGTTGACAATTTTATTCTCTACAAATTATTATTTGTAAAGTTTTTTCAAATTCCGCATTGTTTTCTAGTTATTTTCATTTTAATTTCAAACTCTTAAAAAAGCGGTTCCAATTGATTTCAAAAGCTTGACATTGAAATGTAAATATCTAGAAAACAATGCGGAATTTGAAAAAACTTTACTGGAAATAATTTGTAGAGAGTAAAATTCTTAACAAAAAAGATTCTACAACATTTTGTGATAAGTCTGATAGTTTCGCCGTAAAAGCGAAAAGATCTCTAACGTTACTTCGAGATCTAATAACTTGTGAGCAGGTAGATTTATCAAAAAACGATAAGAGACCTTTTTTGTAGAGCGTTCAATTTCCTACAAAAATATTATTAGTCTATTTAATCTATTTATTAGTTAATGAGTTAAAATTACTTAAAGCTAAAAAAAAAATTTTTCCCGTGTTATTTAAATGGGAGAATCGAATTTTTCAATGAGCTACGTTTGTAATCGACATAGAATTTTTTTTTCTTGCGCAAAAAACTTTTTTTTTTGTGTTGAACTATGATTTTTTCCACATGCACTTAAAATAAAAAAATGTTGCTCCGAAATCAAGCACCCTAATATATATATAATTATGCATATAAGTCTTCGTGTATATGTATATAATTATGCATGATATTATTCATCATGTAAATATTAATTTGTATCATTTAATCATGTCTGGCTAGTACATTATATCTGAAGCTATACACATGAAGCTACGCATAGGTCTATACATGATTACATGTAATCAGATCTGATTATGAATTCATGTACAATTAGATACAGGTTTGTATACATATAATTACGTTCGATCAGGCTTGACCGACATAAACTCGGATATACGTATGTATAAGTCTATATATTACGACTGTCCAATTTCAAAACACAGTAACTGACAAAAATCAATTTTTTTTAATATGTATTGAATCATGTCCAGAAGACTCTACTGGAACTAAAAATACTAAAAAATCGATTTTGGAAAATTTGTCCCTTACTGTGTTTTGAAATTGGACAGCCGATTATTCGTTCTGATTCAGCTTGTTTTATATAAAACCTGAATAAATCAAAAACTTATTTTTTTTTTTTGGCTCAAATTTTTTTTAACTTCCCGCTAAGAAAATCGAAGATTTTCGAAAAATACGGGAAGTTATTGTTTTCACTCCGATTTTCGAAAATCGAGTTTTCATCAGATGTCGACGTTTTGAGGTCCTAGGAAGCTGTTCTGACTATTTTCAGATTGATATTTTCAGTTTTTGGGCACAACCACAAATCGATAGTACATGACAAAATAAAAATTCTGTCAGAAGATTAGCTCAAATTCAATTTTTAGACGAATCTCATTGCAATTTTTGATTTCCCATTTAAATAACATGGGAAAAAAAAGTTTTAGTTAGTTTGGTAAATTTTTTAACTCGGCAATGGCTCATTATACAGATAAGCCCAGTATACATTTTCGTAGATAATTTAACGCTCTACAAAAAACGTTTCTTATCATTTTTTGATAAATCCATCTGTTCAAAAGTTATTGGAGCTGGAAGTCAAATCTATAATAAATTTCCAGATCTTTTTACGTTTCCAGCAAAACTATCAGACTTATCAAAAAGGGCATAAGATCTTTTTTATAGACAATTTTATTTCCTACAAATTATTTGTAACAAAGTTAATTCAAATTCCGCATTGTTTTCTAGTTATTTTCATTTTAATGTTAAGTTCTCAGAATAGATTAGAAGACTATTATTTTTACGAGCTTGGCATTAAAATGAAAATAACTAAAAAATAATGCGGAATTTCAAAAAACTTCATGGAAAATAATTTGTAGGGAATAAAATTGTCTATAAAAAAGATTGAATGACATTTTTTGATAAGTCTGATAGTTTTGCTGTAAAAGTAAAAAGATCTGGAAATTTATTATAGATTTGACTTCCAGCTCCAATAACTTTCGAATGGATGGATTTATCAAAAAATGATTAGAAACCTTTTTTGTAGAGCGTTAAATTCTCTACAAGATTATGCTATAGACTTATTTATATAAGGTGCTAATGCCGAGCTAGAAAAATAAAAAAATAAAATTTTGTTCCTATGTTATTTAAATGGGAAATGGAGAATTAGAAATAGGCACCTCTAAATCTTAATATTGAGCTCCGCTTTTAACAGGCTTCTTTTCTCACCTTCTTGCGAGTTTTCAGCCTGTTTTTTTGTTGAAAAAAAAGTCGCCTCAAATTGGCACACCCTAGTATATATACTAGGGTGCTCCAAAAAAAATCGATATTTTTTTTTTCTTTCAGCTGTTGTAAAAAAAATTTCTATACATCGAAAAAAAATTCTGTCAAAAAGGACGATTTTTTATTTCAATTTTAAAAGGTGACGCTGGCTCTTCGAATTTTCCCATGCTAATAGCATGGGAATTTTACTTTTTTTATAAAAAATCTCATAACTTCATTTGAAGTTAAGGAAAAAATTTGAGTCATGGATATTTTCGTAGGAAATTTTATGCTCTACAAAATTGTTCATTAGTTTATAAGCTCTAAAACGTACAATTCAAAAGTTACAGGTATTTGAAGTTGATTATTTTTTAAAAATCAATTGAATGGTTGTGATCATGTTTTTAACACAATCTTTACATAAATTGATTCTAGAATAAGTGAAAAATATGATAATCGTATAACAAATATGATAAAATAATAATTTTGATCGTAGCTGAGTTTTATTTAAAGTGAATTTAGTAAAAACTTTTATTACCTTTATGTCACATAAGCAGAAAATTATAATTTCCGTGAAAAAGTATTTATTATACATATTAATTAATCATTAAGTACAAAATTTATATTGATGTTTTTGAAGCCATTCTGTAATAAATAAAATTCATTACAAAGCCTTTGTTTGATACTTTTCATGAGAGTAGCAGTTTTGGTGTAAATACCGTTTGAACGGGGATTTTCAAAAACTCATCAACTTTAAAAATCTGTAACTTTTGAACCGTACGTTTTAGAGCTTATGAGCTCAGGAACAATTTTGTACAGCATAAAATTTCCTATAAAAGTGTTTATGACGCAAATTTTTTCCTCAACGTAAAATAAATTTATAGGATTTTTTATTAAAAAAGTAAAATTCCCATGCTATTAGCATGGGAGAATTCGAAGAGCCAGTGCCACCTTTTAAAATTGAAATAAAAAATCGTTCTTTTGACAGAATTTTTTTTTTCGATATATAGAAACTTTTTTTACAACAGCCGAAAAAAAAAAAATATCGATTTTTTTTGGAGCACCCTAATATATACCTATATCTAATTACACATGGGTTCATAGTCTGATCTGATCATATGTACTCATGTATAGACTTATGCGTAGCTTCATGTATAGCTCCAGATCTAATGTACTAGCCAGACATGATTAAATGATACAAATTAATATTTACATGATGAATAATATCATGCATAATTATATATATATATATATATATATATATATATATATATATATTATGCATGATATTATTATTATAGTATATATGTATATACGAAGATTGTTATGAGTATATATAACCATTTATAAATCCATATATATATATCATAAGCAGGCATACATTATTCTATATATTATTTCTGAAAAAAATAAATATTGTTTCAAATTTAATTTTTCCCACGACTATATTCAAGCGCCTTTCATGCGCCCCAAATAGAGTACAGACCTGTTGTTTACATCTGTCAAAATAAAATATTACTAGATGATGAATTTCATGCTGAAATTTATTCAAGATATAACGCTTAGCAGACAATTTTTAATTACTGTGAGTTATTTTTTAAATATTCTACATATCTTTAAAATTACGAGTACGTTGCCGTTTTTTTGATAGATTTTTTCACTAATTTGTTATATCCTTTGTAAAATAAATACGAGATTGACAGTTCAAGGTCACTAAAAATTTAATTTCTTAATTTCACGTTTCAGGACATTTTTATCATAAATTATGATTTTAAAATAAAATCTGTATTTTTTTATTTATTTAAAGATTATAAATTTATATGTTTTATTTTTTTTAATAATTTTAATTTAATTTTGAAATTTTTTTGCGCTAGGAATTTGTTTAGTTCGGCTACTCGCCGCCAGGCGGCGCCACTTTTTTTTGACAAAAAGTGGGGGGCACCCTTGGAGAATGGCCTTAAGGGTGGGCAGTACTAACCGAATTTTCAAATTTTACTTTTCTAATTACGTTTTGAATAATTACGTCACTCGAATGATGAAAACTTTCCGAAAAAGTTTGTCTTATACATTTTTTCGGAAGCTATAAAAATTTCTGTAATACTAATTGATTATTAAATTAAAAGAAAAGTAAAATTCAAAAATTCGTTTAGTACGGCCCAGCCTTAAGTTAACAATAAATTGTCTACAACTTTCTATTCAATTTGACTACAAGTATTAACGTCAGACAATGACGTTAAGTTGATTGAAAGTTTCTTTTCAAATTGACGGAAAGTTTTTCTGGCAAGTTACATTCAAGCTACTGCCGTATTCTGAAGCCAACTTAAAGGAAAGTATTATACAGCCAAGGTTTGCCAGAAACTTACTCGTTAAGTTAGCCGTAAATGATTCACTGCAACACTTGTAGAACAATGTCTGGCTATCAGGGGCTGTTTGAAATTTTCATGATTTCTCGTCAAAATCATCAGTTTTTAATCACTGTTAAAGCTTATATCCCTGGTGGAGGAGCGCGATGTCAAAAACGATGCGTCGTCAAAACCTCTAAAGCGACATCGTTTTTTTAAAGAAACGTGACACGATTGAAAAGTTAATAAATGGTTGAAAAATGAGGGAATCTTGATAGCAATGCCAAGAGCTATGATATCTGAGTCGACAAAAAAAAATTTATAATAACAAGTTGTTATTTAGACAAAATAAAACGTAATTAATTGTAATAAATGAAGATAGGTACTTTGCAAGCGTTTCATAAACAAAAATGTATAATGTGTGTCATATCGATAACGTAGAAAAGTAAAATAATTTTTGTATCAATAATGGTGTGATGAGGAGACAAGTAAAATAGTTATTTTCTCGATAATCGTAGGTTCGTAAGAAAAGCAAGAGATGTCGCTTTAACATGAATTAGAACATAAATGATAAAAGTCAGGCTCGAGCAAAGCGTAAAACTCTAAATAAGAAACGACATCGTTTTTCTTTCAGCTCTACCAGAAACGATATAATGTTATTGAATAATTAATTCTGGAAATAATAAATAGATATATAATGCATTATCTTTATTGCAAGAGTAAGTTGATGTCTACTAAAAAATGATAAATTTTTTAATGTTAAAATTGATTTAGTTAAAATAATAAAAAAAAAATAAATGAACGATATAAAATACCAGAGCGACATCGTTACCTTAGAAACGACTCCCAAAACGAGATCAGATTATCAATGATAACTCTAGTGCCCAAAATTAATTTAACGTTTATCATTAAATAATTAATTTTTACTTTTATTTATTATTGATTTCATAACAACGAGCTCACTGAGTAATCACTTCTGTTATATGAACTGTCTACAAACGACATCGCCTTTTTCGTAAAACAATCACACGAAAAATATTATTTCTTTAATTCAATTATTTTCAACAAAATAATCAAAATATAAGTTGATTGATTTTAAATTTAATTATTCAGGTATCGATCGCCAAATTGATAACAAATTGTTTATTTCTGCGGTATAAAATCAAGGCGACGTCGTTAATTCAGAAACGATTTCAAAAACGATATTGGACCAGCATTATCTACTTTTTTTGAACCATACAGAATTCGTTAAACATAAATTGTTGATTTCACGCTTATAATTAAGTAAATTGTATTAAATGACATACTTTTTTACTTTCATTACTAGTTTTCTCAAAGCAAGCTCACAGACAAGTATTTTTTTTTGCGCAAAGTCTTGAAACGACATCGCTTTTTGTAAATCGATTACAAAAAGCGGCGTTTCATTATTTACTTGATAATTTTTAAAAAACTTTTAAAATCTTAATTGTTTATAATTTAATTTAATTATTTGGGTTCCGTTCCATAAATAAACAGCATATCGTTAATATATATATCCTGTATAACACTTGAGCGACATCGTTTTTCTAAAGACGATTTCAAAAACGTTGGCAGACTAAAAATGACAGTTTTTGAAACATACCAAGTTAATTCAACAGAAATAGATCACTTTGCGCTTATCAATCAATAAATTGTATTTAATAATAGTTTTTTTCTATTTTAATCTACTAAATCATTGCAGCAAACTCACAGACTGAAACTATATTGCCCGAAGCCGTAAAACGAAATCGCTTCTCGTCAAACAATCACACGACAGACTCTTTGTTTTCTAATCTATAACTTTTAACAGAATAATAAAAATATCTATTGGTAAACATTCAGTTAAATTATTTGGGTACTGATTGCCTAAATCGACAGCAAATCATAACTATCTGTTTTATGAAATCAAAGCTACGTTTTTTTTCAGAAATGATTTCGAAAACGATGTTGAACCTGCATTACTCTTGTTGAAATATACAGAATTCACGTTTGTTTCGCAGTTTATCATTTTTTATAAAGTACACGAAAAGAATTTTCGTAGGGATATTGCCATGTTATTTATTCTAAAAATTACACTAAATCGAGTTATCTTGGGCCATTACGACTTTTTACTTTTGAATTACGGAATTTTACTCTTTCAATGAGTAAAAATCAATCAGATTTATTCTTACTCCTAATTAAGAGTACAAATTACTCCTAGCGGCTGTTTTAAAAAACTTACTCTAGTTCAATTTTCACTCGTAGGTTATGATAAAAAGTTGATGATTCAATTTATAAAATTTATATTGAATTACAATAAAAATTACAATGAATAGGCTGAAATTTCTATAAGAAATCTCAAAACTATCTAATTGCCTTAGAATATGATTTAAAATAAATATTTTGAAAAAGAATAAAAAAAAAAAAAAAATTACTCGTATTGTGTTGAAAAATAAAAGATACAAATTTTTTTTTTATTTTAAAATAAATATTAAGTTATAGAGAGATACAGAGATCGTCTTTTTTTCCAAGCCTTCGTTTGTGTGCGTAACATGTAAGTTGTCGCGAGCAAAATAAAAGACATTTAATCGAAGCCGATATTAACCGAAGATTAACGGAGACTACTGAAATATTACTCTGCAGTTTAGAGTAAAAATTACTTCCGTAGATAAGAAAATTTATTCGAGTTTTAAGCTGTTTTTCATCATTAAATTAATGGGTTTAAAGGAATGGTATATTGGGGAGTAAAAATTAATCGCATGGAGTAAAAATCGGTCTGCCAGTTGACCCTGCGGGCCAGCCTCAAAACTTCCCGCAGTTTTCGAACTTCTTGAGCTCGAAAACATTGTCGAGAATACATTTTCGAGCTCTTCGAGCTTGAAAATACTTTTGAGTGCCTTTGTTTTTAAAAAATAACGATTTTTACCATTTTTTCTCCAACAATATATCTCGAACGAATTCACTGATTGCAACAGTTGAGGTGGCGATCGACGCGTTTTATTAAGTTCTAGAGCTGATCAAATTTTTAAATTGATTTATCGATTCGTTTTTGAGAAATTTCAAAAAAACTAAAAAAAATTTTTTTTTTTAATTCTTTCGTTCACGGTTTCTCTCGAACGCATGAACCGATTTTAATGGTTGAGGTGGCATTCGACGCGGCTTATAAAGTTTTAGAGCTGATTAGATTTTGGAATCAATCCATCGAGTGTATCAAAAGTTATTCAAAAAAAACATTTTTGAAAAAATTTTATTTTTGGAGTATCTCCGAACGTACCCTACCGATCAAGCTCAATTTTTTCTCAGCTTCAAGATATTGACAAGCCGCGTCGAATGACACCTTGACGATTAAAATCGGTTCATCCGTTTAAAAGTTATAGATATTCGCATACATACATACATACATACATACATACATACATACATACATACATACATACATACATACATACATACATACATACATACATACATACATACATACATACATACATACATACAGACATACATACATAAATACACTCGGACATACATACATACATACATACATACATACTACATACATACATACATACATACATACATACATACATACTACATACATACATAGATACATACATACTACATACATACATACATACATACATACATACATACATACATACATACATACATACATACATACATACATACATACATCCATACATACATACATACATACCTCTCGGGAGAAACCCAACTCCTAGAGAGCGCGTCCCCAGGTGGCGGATAGGGGAATGCCCTCACCGGATTTCCGGCGGGTAGGGGTGAAATAAAATAGCCCCCGCGGACCAAAAGAGGTGCGAGGAGGAAGGACACCTCTATAAAACAACCACTTAACAAAAAGATGATATGAGTGACAAGAAAAACGACATACCCCACGCGCCAACACTGGCTACCTCCGCCGACGGTTCCGATCGGGTGAAAGCCCCGGTGGCCGACGCATGCTTCATGGATTGTGGGGGAAGCAACCTAACACTCAACTCAACGGTAGGGAACCAGGCCACTAACGTTACTGGAACAACGGCAGGGAACCAGGCCAAACACATTACTGGAACGAAAAATGGGTGCAACAGTGGGGTGGACTCTAAGGTCCCATCTTCTCACGTTCTCCTTAATCGAAGAAGACTACCCTCAGCCCCTGCTACAGAGGTCCGGCAGACACCCGTCGACCGTCTTGGAGCGAAAATCGAAGAACTCCTTGAATTCATTAAAACGAAAACAAACGTGCACGGCGATATAAAGCGGCTAGCAGGCTCAATTAGCACTGCGTATAACCTGGCGCTAAAGGATTTCCCTGTCACCCCGCAGAAACCAGGAGAACAAGCCACGTCGACGACGCAAACGTCACCCTGGATGGTTGTACACTCTGACCCGCCATGCACTCCTAAGGAGAGCACTAGAAAAGTTGGGAAAGGCTCAAAGAAGAGACCACTACCCTCACCTAGCCCAAACTCAGCCACTGACCCTCGTGCTTCTAAAAAACCGGCGCAGGACGATAGCTGGAGAACAGTTCAGCATAAGGATAGGAGAGATCAGCCAACGCAGGACAACACCGAAACTGCTAAAGAGCTCAGGTCAGCACGGAACGGGACTGAAATACAAAACGGCCATACGAAAACCCAACATAAGCCGGAAAAGAGAAAATCCCGAAACAAAGCGGTTCTCATCAAACCAGCGACGGGGCGAACGTACGCAGAGCTTTTGAAAGAGATCAAAGCAAAAGTTCAGCCGGAGGAAAATGGTGCAAATATCAAATCGATCCGCCAAACGAAGGAGGGTGGAATACTTCTCGAGATTGGCCGCCAGTCTGGCGACGACGCCGCCTTTACTGAGGCTATCAAGACAGCCATAGGTGAAAACGGTACGGTCAAAAGACTTACCCCAATGGCTACAATCGAGATACGTGATCTAGACGGAGTGACCACGGAAGAAGACATCCGCGGGGCACTGAAGCGCGACTACACAGACGGCCTAGAGATAAAACGGGTTAATCTAACCAAGACCACTCCACGAGGTCAACGGGCGGCATTTTGTGAAATAGATCTGAAAAACGCAAGTAAAGCTCTCGACAAGGCCCGGATCAAAATCGGATGGGTATACTGCCGCATCCGTTCCGTTGTTAGAGTCACTCGCTGTTTTAAATGCCTTGGATACGGCCACCAGACACGCACCTGCAAAGGCCCAGACCGAAGCAAGAGCTGCTACAAATGTGGCGGAGAAAATCATAAGTCTGCTGACTGTGTTGAACAGCCAAGATGCTTTCTCTGCGCTACAGACGAAGGCTCAAAAAATAGCCTGTGTTATATCTCTGGCTCAGGGGCATGCAAAGTATTTCGAGCGGCGCTCGCAGAAGCTAATAAGGCACAGAAATGACACGCTTACTACAAGTAAACTTGAATAGGTGCGCGCTTGCGCAAAACCTGCTCAGTCAACGCGTTTTCGAGGACAAAATTGACATCTGTATCATCAGTGAACAGTATTCGAATCCTCAAGGCAAAACATGGCTCTCTGACAAAACGGGCACCGCAGCGTTATGGATTGCAAACCCGAGTAGAACAACGGCTCTCAGTAGTGGAAGCGGAGAAGGTTACGTCTGGTTCAAAACTCCCATGACGTATATCGTGAGTGTCTACCTGTCACCAAATGAAGGGATCAGCGTGTTCCGCCAAAAATTGGCGAACATCGAAGACACCATCAGCGATTTTGAGGGAGAAGTCATCGTTGCCGGTGACTTCACCGCCAAATCTGCCGAATGGGGAGCTACGTTCTCAGACACCAGGGGAAATGAAGTCGCTGACTTTGCAGCTAGACTCGACCTCACGGTGCTGAACACCGGAAAAACATCAACCTTTAGGAGACCTGGGTATCAACAGTATATTCTTGACATCTCCTTGGGAACTTCAAGAATCGCCAGCAAGATCACGGATTGGGCTGTCTCTGAAGAATTCAGTGGCAGCGACCACCAACATATAACATTCAGTGTTAAAGTGGCTCCAACTCCAACAATCAAGCAAGGCTCCAGAAAACAAAGGTGGAATGCCAGGAAGCTTGACTTGGAAGCTCTCCGAAAATCCCTCTCTCGAAGTTGGGCATCCCTCGAATTTCTTCCGACTGCTACCACTAAAAGAGAGGCGGAGAAATTAGTCCAGAAAACCATGAAAACTATTACCATTTCCTGCGATGCCTCTATGCCACGGTCGAGAAATCGTGACTCACGCGGGCCGGCCTACTGGTGGACGACGGAAATCGCTGCGCTACGAAAGAGATGTCTTGTACTCCGACGCCGCGCAACAAGAGCTGCAAAGCGATCCCCGAGTCAAGGAACACACGCCAGCGAGTACAAACAAGCCAAAAAGGACTTAAACCGGACCATTAAGACCAGCAAAGCTGCACTTTGGAAGGAATTATGCAACGATCTGAACATGGACATATGGGGAAAGGCTTACCAAATTGTTACCAAGAAACTTGGGAAGGCTTTTCCCGAAGCCCCAAAACTACCAGAAGTCATGAATAGTATCGTAGCGGAGCTATTCCCCAAGCACCCTCCCCGAAATAAAAAGCATTTTGTAACTAATGGAGAGGTTACGCTTTTTTCGACCAAAGAGCTACAAGACGCAGCAAAGTCTCTCAAGACTGGCAAAGCACCTGGCCCTGACGGCATTCCAGCGTCGGTGATCAAAATCATAGCGCAAGAATTTCCGGACATACTGCTGAACGCATACAACGCATGCCTTGAAACCGGAACTTTCCCTACCATCTGGAAGCGACAAAGACTAGTCCTCCTGGACAAAGGGAAAGCAGCTCCAAAAACACCTGCATCGTTCAGGCCACTCTGCATGCTAGACATCGCCGGAAAACTCCTCGAGAAGCTGGTACAAGCGAGACTTCGTGAAGACGTAGTCCACTCTGGTGACTACTCCGAGAACCAACACGGATTTCGAAAAGGTCATTCAACTATCGGAGCAATCAAGAAAGTCATAGAAGCCGTAAGCAGGGCGTGGTCAGGTAATAGAAAGTCACGCAAGGTCTGTATCCTTCTCACCCTGGATGTAAAAAATGCCTTCAACAGCGCAAGCTGGGAAGACATCTTGAACGCAATGGAACATCGGTTCAAAGTTAAACAAGAAAATCTGGCAATCGTTGACAATTACCTTGACGGAAGAACGCTGATCGCGGACACAACGGATGGCCCACGAGAATACGACGTGACAGCCGGCGTGCCACAGGGTTCGGTCATAGGTCCTGACCTGTGGAATGCAGACTACGATGAGCTACTGGAGCTACCGCTGCCGGAACAAGTAGAACTTACTGGTTTTGCTGATGACGTTGCGGCCACAATTTTAGCAGACAGCATCGATGACGCAGAATTGCTAGTTCGGTCAACTATCGACGCTGTAGAGGCTTGGCTTGATAAGCATCACCTAAAGCTTGCCAAGCACAAAACAGAGATGGTAGTGCTAACTCGTCAAAGATGGTTCCCGAAGCCTTTCAGTGTGGACATCGGCGAGACAACCCTGTCGTCAACAAGGGCACTTCGCTACCTGGGAGTGATTATAGACGAAAAACTGTCTTTCCGCGAACACCTTGACAGCGTATGCACTAAAGCTAGTAAGACGGTATCCAACATATCGAGAATCATGACCAACGCAATAGGTCCACGAACCAAAAAAAGAAGAGTCCTATTAGAAGTGGTCCACTCCATCCTGCTCTATGGAGCGGAAACTTGGGCTCATATTCTAAAACAAAAAACTTACGGACGCAAGATCGCAGCAGTGCAACGGCGAGGAGCTCTGAGGGTGACCTGCGCTTACCGCACGGTCTCTGAAGCAGCCGTCTTGGTCATAGCGGGAGCAGCACCTATAGATCTACTAGCCCTAGAAAGGTCAAAACTAAATGATTTGAAGTCCAGCGAGAGTAACGTAACGGAAGCAAGAGCAAAGGCAAGGACAGAAACACTGGAGGATTGGAAGGAACGATGGGAAAACGGAAATACAGGGAGATGGACAGCACGCCTGATCCCCAACATTAAAGTCTGGCTATCCCGAAACCACGGGGAGACAGACTTTTATCTAACCCAACTGTTAACGGGTCATGGTTCCTTCAACGCATACCTCTTCAAAATGGGCCTACATCATACCCCGATGTGCAAATATTGCCCGAGCAAAAACGATGACGTTGAGCACACGTTTTTTGAGTGCGAGCGCTGGAAAAGCCTCAGAGACAGCATTGAAAAAACTATCGGCAACGCCCTCAGCCCTACGAACCTAGTGACTCATATGCTAGTGCGAGAAGAGAATTGGAGAGAAATTGCAGCATACGCGCAGCGTCTTCTGAAAAGTAAGATCTCAGAAAGAGGCAACTAACATGGGAGATGACGTGAATAACGCAGCACGGACTGGGTCGAAGTAATGCTAACGCGGTTCCGGCCCAGTCTTCCCCGCTCTACGCAGGGAACGAGAAGAGGAGGTTTTTTAGTGAGTAAGAATCTCACACTACCGGCCATCATCTTCAACTCACACCCGTCGGTGTCTTTTGAAGATTTTTCCTCCTCACCAAAAAAAAAAAAAAAAAAAAAAAAAAAAACATACATACATACATACATACATATATACATACATACACTTGGACATCATCTGGAATTTAGTCAAAATAGCTTCCTAGAACCTCAAAACGTCAACATCTGTTGGAATTTCGATTTTTGCAAATCGGGGTGAAAACAATAACTTCCCGAAATTTTTGGAAATCTTCGATTTTCTTAGCGGGAAGTTAAAAATTAATAGATTGAGATGAGATATTCACAATAATCGATTAAATATAAGACTTAAAAAAATACTCAATAATAGAGTAAAGCATAGTCTAGCAACGTTAATATTCAAACAAAAAATTTTAATTCCAAACAATAAATACCAATTTTTTGCAACGGCCCAGGATTGATCGAATTTACAGAGTAATTTTTATCAAAAAATTCTTTCCGTGTAATTAATATATAAATCAGTCAAGTTTCAATCCAATTTCCCGGATACTGATTACCCAAAACTGACTGCAAATCGTAAATATCTATTCTATAAAGTCATAGTGACGTCGGTTTCTCATAAACGATTTCAAAGTCGATGTTCGACTAGCATTACCTGTTTTCAGAAAATAGAAAATTAATTAAATATCAATTGTTGATTCCATGCTTATCATTACATAAATTATATTAAATAACAAAAACAATTTTTTTTATATTATTAATGTCATCAAAGAAAGCTCAGAGTCTAAAAATTATTATTGCGCAAACTCTTTAAATGACATTGCTTTTCGTAAAACAATCGCAGAAATCAATGTTTTGTTATTTGGTCAACAACTTCCAACAAAATAATTACAATATGAATTAATTAATTTTGTATTCAAGTAGATGGATTTCAATTACCAAAAATTGACAGCGAATCGTAAATACGTGTTTTAAGAAATCAAAGTGATGCTGCTTCCCTAAAAACTTTTTTAAAAACGGTGTCCGATTTAAAATAACAGTATTTGCAGTATATTAAGTTGATTAAACATAACTCGATAATTTTATGCTTGTCATAAAATTTTCACCTGTTGCGCTGTGAGCGCAGTGCCGAAATTTTTTATGAAAGATTATCTTAAAAAAATATTAATTTCTTAGTCTTTCGAAATTTTATGAGTTTTTTTTACCATACTTTTTTTGTCGAACAAATGAATGATAATTATTTTTCCGATATTTTAAATATTAATATATTTCATATTAAATATCAAAATTATCACTTTTCAAACAATTCGAATCGACTGATATATAGATCCACACTTATCATGGATTTAATCATTTTTTTTTTAATCAGGGTACAGGAGAAGACAATTAAACGTAACATGTTGATTTCACACTTAAAATGAACTATACCAAAAATTGATTTTTTTATTGATGAATTCATTACAAAAAGCTCATAGAGTAGAAATACATTATTACATGAATTACATAAGCGACATAGATTTTTGTTCAAAACTGTCGCATAAAATATGTATTACTTAAATAATAATTTCTATCAATTTAATTTATACATAAATTTTTTTTTCTTTAACATAATTAAATTATCTGTTTATGAATATCCAAAATTGATACCGAAGCATACATTGATACGTGGTATATATTTTAAACAATGTTGTTGTTCCAAAAGCGAGATCTGATTTACAGTTATAGTTTTAACAACGTTAACTCAATGTTCCCTTATTAAACAATACGATTCACTTAATGATGAATTTGTATCTTATATAAATATAAAAATTAAAATTGAATCGTTTAGAATTGTTTTGAATAACGATCTTACCAACTAAGATTTTTCATTAAAGTAATAATGTACAGCAAAATGATTAATTTATAAATTACTTTGATCACGATATAATTCATCATTCATTGACAAAAATTTATCGTAATATATTTTCGTGTATTTTAATTTATTTTATACTTATTTTTTCTGGCACTGATATTCTTAATTATGAAAATAAGTACAAGGAAAAATTAAGTAGAAAAATTACAATGCGGAAAGTAACCCGAAACCACTATTGGGATTCGATTGCTTTTACTTTTGACAAAAGTAAAAAAGTAAGGGAACGTGGGGTCGCCCTGGTCAGCGGGTCGCCCCGGTCACCCAAATCTTGAAAAGTCTATCATATAATAGATTTTTAATTTTATTTTATCTTATACTCTCATTGAATTAGAGGTAATTAATGAGCCCTAACGTTCAAATTTGATTACTTATTAATAATAATTAATAAATTAAAAATTGATCGACTTTTGATCTGAAAATCAAGGACATTATAATAAGGTTTTTTATATATTTTACAAGAAGAAAAGAGTTTATAATTGATATGTATATAATCTACAGACATTTCTTAATCCATTTTAATTTTTATAAAAGTATAATTTTCAATCGTTTTTTTTTTAAATTCAGTTTATTTTCTCAAAAATTAGTTGGGGTCGTACCGATCACAGTTATGAGGTCACAACGGTCAATTCATTCAATTGTTTTTTCGACTGACAATTCGTGTGTTTGTTTAATAAAAATATTAACCAATATCTTATTTAATAAGCAATTATATAATTAATTAAGGTAAGCTTTTTTAAAATTTATTATTTTGTTGACAATTATTGACTAAGGGACAAAACGTTTATCGTGTGATCGTTTTACGAAAAACAACGTCGCTTTAAAACTTTGCGCAATAAAAATGTTTAGTCTGTGAGCTTGCTGCGATGATTTCATTGATGAAAATAAAAATACTTTTATTTAATACAATTTATTGAATGATAAGTGTAAAATTATTGACTTCTGTTGAATGAACTCTGTATGCTGTGAAAACTCTTATTTCCAGACCGACAGCGTTTTTAAAATCGTCATCAGGAAAACGATGTCGCTTTGTTGTTATACAGCATATATTCAAGATTTACTGTTAATTTCGGCGATCCCCGGGTGAAAATATTTCAAACTGAAAAAATGATAATTTTTTTTCTCGGCCGAAAAAGGCCCAAGTACACGGCAAAAAAGGAATTGTAATAAATAAAGCTTAATGTCTAATAATTATAATATTTTTAGCAATTAATATTCTTTTAAATAGTAAAATCATGATTTCAATATTCAATAAATAATAATTATAAATTGAATGCTAAAAAATATAGTTCATTTAGATAAAATTATTATTTAAAACTATAAACAAGACAAAGTAAATGCAGGAATAATTATACTTTAAAGATTAACAGCCAAGGCTTAAATATCTGTTGTTTGTCAAAAAAGAAATTAAAGTCTCAAATAATAAAATATTGTTACGGGGTAAATAAAATTATAATAATAATAATTATTATTTACCGTCACTCGGTAACATGCGCGATACATATTCTAATTTTGCCGCGCCAACTTAAAATTCTACGCACTTGCAATTAGCCCGAACGCATAATTTTCGACCCCCATCGGAGATCTTCGGATCAATCGGAAAATGAGGGGAAGGAGTGCGGCGTAAGACGCTGCAGGCGACAATTAGAGACGAACCACTAAAGGGCAAGCACGTATTGTGTTTTGCTCCACCGAGTTTTCATTTTAAACATTTAACTTTTCCTATAAAAATTCAAGAGTGAATATTAGGCACTATTGTTGCGTGCGCTAATATTACTCAGTATTAATTAATTAGAGTGAATAATAGGCACTATTGTTGCGTGCGCTATTATTACTCGATATTTAAAGAATAAGAGTGAACCTCAGGCACAAGCTATACGTGCGCTGTTGTTACTCAAGTAGTTTTCATTAATAATAAATAAACCTTTACTGATCATCAGACGCAAGTCGCGTGCTGGTGATAGTAATTTTAATACAATTGTAACAGGGTAAATTTGTAAAAACTGTAAAATTAGACAATTTGAATTTGAATTTTGTTTTCCGCCGATAACCGGCTAACGACCTCGTAAGTTGCGAGTTAGTGATGCCACTAGTCACCGGGTGTCGCATGGATCACTAAGGCCAGTCCGTTCGTCATTTCCTTAGGTTAAGAAAAGTGGGAATAAGTTTCCGGGGGAGTGAACCAAAGTGGAAATAAATATAAGAGACTGCGGAACGTGAAATCAAACATTAATTGTTCAGACCACGACAACAGCAGGACAAACCATAACACCAGGTAAATATATAAGTCCGTTCACGCTTCACGTGGAACGAGGCGATTCATTTATTAATTAAGTATCTGTCTATTTTGTTATTAGGCCTTTGGGCCAATAAATTAATTATTTAATTATTAATTACAAAATATTAATGCGTACTGTTCATTGACAGATATTCCATCAAAACAATTAATTTAAGGAAAGCAGAGAGAGATAGAGACCGGGAAGTCACCAGCAGATGGGCTAAGGAACTATTGACGACCACGCTTCGCTCGATTGCTGCTGTATAGTTAATAAAGGTAAATTTATAATTAATTAAGGCCTCTAATTTAATTATTAGAGGGCCAAATTAATTATAATTAATTACTTAAAATCTTTCCGTTAGTCTCATAAATTAATTGATTGAAAGCCCAGGCCTGCCGGCTGTGTTAATCGCGTCTCGCGTCTCTTGTTTGCCACTTTGTCTGTAACTCTAAAATTTATTCTATTCGAGGCCTCTAGGCTGGAATAAGATAAATTTCCGCGTGAATCGTTCGACAATTAAATAAATTTTAATTCAATATTAATTATAAAAGTATCTCAGGCCTGTCGGCTGCTTTAGATAATTTGTCCGTGTCGTAAATCTTAATTTCAGGCCTCGCGACGCCAAGCCACTGGCCGAATATTCTAGTCAATTTTCAACATAATTCTAGCCGTAAATTTAGTCATAAAATAATATAAATTAATTTAAAAATATTAATAAAATATCTAAATGAATTAAATTGGAATTTGTAAAGACGCTAGAAATTATGATAATTAGTTGTAAATGGAGAAGACGGATTATTTTGTCAGTAATAAATTAAGTACAAAATATTATGAAAAAGTGTTAGTGAAATTGGTCAGTAAAATTTAGTAAAATCAGTGAAGAAAATATTATGGGAAAATTGTTAGCGAAAATTGTCAATAAAAATTAATTAATTAATAATTCAATTAAAACTACAAATTAATTAATTAATTAATATACTGAGTTAAAAATAGTGAGTTAAATCATAATAAATTAATTGTGGAAATTTATATATTATATTGGAAAATTATATTGGAAACATTATTGAAATTTATTATTGGAAATATAGTCATGAGTGTTCGAGAAAATAGTGATGATGTTATAAGAAATCGTCAGTAAATTAAAGTAGAGTCAACAAGTAATTTTAAGTAAAAGTTAACTGTGTCTGTGATTTAGGTCCGGTGGACAAAAATTAAGTTAGGGTTAAGATTATGTCCAGGGGACACTAGGAATTAAGGAAATTGAGGGTTAACGTCCTGTGGACGGGTTTTTTTAAAATTAGAAATTAAGGTTCAAGGTTTAACGTCCGGTGGACGGTATTTTAACATGTGTGTGTGTGTGTGGGTGTGTAAACGTTCAGGGAACGTATTTAGTTTGTCATAAGGAACCGTCCGGGAGACGAGATAATTTAGTTTGTCATAAGAATATTAGTTTGTCATAAGTATTAGTTTGTCATAAGAATAATTACTGTCATAAGGTTTAAATAAATAAAAGCAAGGTGCTTAATTTAATTAAAATTTTGATTAACATTATTTCAGCCTATTATTACAATTCCTCACCTCTCTCACAAAATCTTACAAACGACTCTGAGAAATATAAATTAATTAATTTATTTAAAATAAAATTCTATAACATCCGGTTCTGGAAGGCCGAGTCCATCTTCCAGTGGCGCCCTATTATTCGACTATAATACTAGGTGCGACCAGACTTGGCAAGATTAATCTCTCTGTCATACAATTATAATTGTCGAGAGTTAGACTCGAGTTACTGAGTGCTATCTCGGACAATACCGGTATACGTTGCTACGTATACCAAAACTTGGTGAATCCAACTTGGTTGGATCTTGTCGCACCTGCGACGAAGTAAAACGCACGAGGGTGCAATAATATCCAGGAGGAGCCGAAGCTGCCGATCCAGATCGTCTCCAAGGAGTTACTTCCGTCGCCAGAGTCTACGCGAGCCGTCGGCAGATCGCCGTAATTTAAGTTGAATCGAGCGTAAAGAAACTGCGTACTGTAAGTCTTTAAAATTAATATGCTTATACTGTTGGCTTCGCGAGAGTAATTATTTCATATTATTATTTCTTAAAACTATTGTCTTTATTTCATTTCTTTTCTTTGTAAAGTATGGGTTATGATCTATCATCTTTATTGTAATCTATAATTACTTTCTTTCAATATATATCTATACTTTTTCATATAAAAATTGTTTATAATAATACGTCACCGCGGACAACGCACACCTACGAACTCCTGGTTGAGCCTCATCTCTATCGCTAGCTAGTTATAAGATTTTCTTAGTTTTTATCTTTCGCAAAACTAAGTGGCGCCCTTACTATCATATAAGCACCAGGACATCGCTGCTTGGTCCTGGTCGACAAGTTACTTCCAGCAGCATATAGGGGAAAACGCGGTTAATTGGTCTATTTATTAATAAAAAATAGATACCCCCTAGCATTTTGGCGCCCAACCGGTTAAGTGGGTTAAATTGTTATAAACAATAAGAAAATTTTTCTTTGTTTAAAAAATTACTTTAAAAAGTTCAAAAATTTTTCTTTAAAAAATTTTTTTCCCCTTGATAAAAATCGATATTAAAATATTTTCTTTGAAAATAATATTAATATCAAATAATTAAATTTTATAAAACTTAAATAGTGACGTCATACTAAATACACAAGAATGTGCGGTATGCGCCACAAAATAATTCGTAGAAATTAAAAATAATCATAAGTGCTTTGGTAATAGCAGGGATGAGCTATGTACTGAAGACTTCATATAAGTAAAAAATTTTTTTTTTATAATGAAAATAAAATTCTTTTAGTAATAAATTCAAAATAATTATAAATGTTTAGGAGGCCATTTGGCGCGACTAAAATTTATAATCAATTGACATAAATGTTTGGAAGGCTAGACAGCGCGACTAAAATTTATAATGAAATAAAGGTTTAGAAGGCTGATAGCGCGACCAAAATTTATATTTTTGAAAATTTAAAAAATTAACTTGGTAAATGTTTGGAAGGCTAGAATAGCGCGACCAAAATTTACAATTAAAAAATTAGTAAAATTAAAGTAAAACAAATGTTTGGAAGGCCAGAGAGGCGCGACCAAAACTTATAATTAAATTTAAAATCATAAATAAATGTTTAGACGGCCCAGGGGCGCGGCTAAAATTTATAATTTTTTAAAATAAATTGTTTGAAGACTTAGAAAAAGTGCAACCAAAATTTATAATTATTTAAATATTTTTTTTTCTCATATAACAAATGTCCAAAAGGCAAGAGCGCGATTGGAATTTGTAAAATTAATAAAGTAAATAACAAAAATAGTATTAAAATTAATATTACAAATAAATAATATTTCGAAGAATTATTAAAATAAAATAATACAATTCAAGGTCAAATTTGTTTTATACCTAAGAGATTAGTGCGACGCGTGAATAGACTTGTCGAAGTACAGGGTACATAGCGTCATCCATGCACAAAGGATAGTTTATTTAGCTAAGGTTTCTTATTACATACCACTTGGGTAGAGTCATAAATTTTAAAAATAAAATAAACTCAAAATTTAAGATAAGAAAATAAAATTCAAAGAAGGAATATTAGAAAAATAAAATATTCTTTTCAAACAAAATATACTTTAAAAGTGAAAGTATAATAAAACAATAAATAAAATTTTTAATTTTATTTCTTTAAATAAAATTTAGTTTTGAAAATAGTTAGACTGGATAACTTATAACAAGTAATAAGAGAAAAAATAATTTTCTATTTTTTCTCACGATAGAAGGGTTCAACCTAGAGTCGTTTTTTTAAATACCTCATGAGAGGTAGAAAATCAAAAACTTCCCCAACGAAAGATTATATAAAAACACGTAGTCAATTAAGAAATAAATTAACAAATGTACAAAGTGGTAGCAACAACGGAAATAATATTACCACGAATGTAAATAAAGTAAATGTAGATGTAAGTAGTGATAATAGTGAATACGAAGACAGTGTAGCGGACCAAAGGAAACTACAAGATCATGAAAGTTTACTGACAATAAAAATAGATAAACGTGTAACTCTCAACGAGATTAAAGAATTGTTACAGAAATCGCCACATACACCGGTCGCAAGGAAACTCTGCGAAGAAGCACGCCGATTTTCATTGGGACTAGAAAGAAGCCTGGAATCCAGAAGGAATCGAAATAACAAGAGTATTGCTGAAATAACCGAGCCGGGTCCATCTTCTTCGACGGCTTCCGTTCCAGGAGGGGAGAGAGATATATTTGATTTGGCTACAGCCGCGAATACGCCAAATTTCAGCTCTACTCACGATACATCAGTATTTGACCAACTTGGTGAGAATTCGGAGAGGAGTAACTCTTCGTGGACACTTCACAGAAGTAGAATGGACGCAGAAAAGTCCATTACTACAGAATCAGAGAGTGAAGCTTTCCCAGTCAGATCTCCGACTGATCCAGTAAAAACATTTGGAGGTAAAAGTATCACTGGTGAACATCTCATACGACCTTCCTCTTTTCCAGGCACTTTTCGGAAAACTGCGATAGCAATACTGGTAGCGCAGCGACAAGCGCGCGCAGACAGAACGTCACCGTCTTCACAACACTCGATAGAGTACACCCAAGGTGCTCCAGACGAAGACATAAGAGCAGCAAGAGAGTTACACCTTCGTTCAAAAATGTCGAACACGTCAGGAACAACGCAGCCAACCCCGGCATTACCCGGGAATACTGAACAAGACCCAGAGGTAACAGCTGCACAAGAACGAGATCGTCAAGAAAAATTACGACGCTTGAGCGCGATAAATCCTGAGCTTCAGAAAAAGATTGTGGAGAGAGAACGCCAGCTCCAGCGAAAACAACAGGAGATTGAACGTCTCAATCTCCTGACTCAAACCAGAGAGCAAGAACATCTTCAAGCAGAAGACGCAGAGCTGGAAGCAGAGATGACACAACGACTAGAACAACTAGAAGAAACTCAAAGGCAAATGTTGGAGCGTGAACGAGTGCTCCTGGACAGACTCTCAGCACTTTCTGCATCAGAGTCTGAACCAGAAGACTATAATAATCGTCGTCGAAGAACTATGGGTAACGTCCATCCTCGTCAACCAAGAGGCCCACAACAGTTGAACCAATAATAAATAATGTGACTGGACTTCGAGACACTGGTGAAAATTTTAATACTTTTGAAGTTCCAGTTACTCCAAAATTTGACAACGAGACTGAGTCAGACTATGTAGAAGACCCAGTCGAAGAAAAAATAACAAAATGTACCTTGATGGGATTTAACTCTGATGAGGACACAGAAGATGAGGAAGTTGAATATTTAAAACTCCGTCATCGATTATTTTGTGTTGAAAGACTTGATTATTTACAGGCTCAAACTCCATCGACAGCTCAAGATGAAGAAGTAAAAATACAAGAAGATACTTCTTCAGTACCTGATATTGACCACACGGATTTGGAAAAATCAACAACAAAGTCTCAAGAACTTCCTGCACAGTCAGACGTGAAATTAAATTCACTTGTGACGGAATACTGCGAGAAACTGGACCCAGCAGACATCTGTCGTGAATTATCACTTCTACTGTGTGACGAAGTTGATGAGGAAATTTCTTTATACCACTCAGATGAGGAAGAAGAAATTATAAATAAAAAAGAAACACTCAAAGAGACAGAACACATCGTTGAGATGGAAGAAACGACACAATTGTTGTCTCTGGAAACAGAAGAAACACGACAATTGAATAGACCAAAAAAATTACTTGATATTAATGGACTGGATCCACCAACAAGGTCCACAAGAATTTTTGCGAAAATTAAAATCGCAAAGCACGAGTTTCGAGCTCTCGTGGATACCGGCAGTGACCGCACGTACGTGAACGACAAGGTCGCAGATCTTATTCGTCCGTACGCCACCAACAGTCATAAAATTGACCCAGTGACCAGACATGGTGTGATGGTTGGAGATGGGAACATCATATACCCAAAGGAGAGGTTTTCAATCATCATGACCGTCGGAGACGTCCAAGGCAGAGTATGGGTGACTGTGATGCCCAAGTTACCTCACGAGGTAGTGCTTGGTACCGATGCATGTTCAAATTACCTCATGGACATCAGCTTTTCGAAGCAGTACTGGAGTTCAGCAGCTGGCAGTACCCAGTACGAGTTTGGACATCGAGAGTATGGAGAAGCATCACAATTAAACAATATACAAGGTGAGCCAAAAGATTTAACTCCAGTTCTAGATAATTTATTTAAAAAACTAGACACGTATGAACGAGGTCTTACTGATCTAGTGGAACACGAAATCCACTTGTTAGACCCTAATGTGGCTCCGGTACGTATGAAACCATATACTCGAAGTAAACCAATTATGGAAATAATAATAGAAAAAATACAAGACTTAGAAAATAAACACTTTATTCAAGACAGTTACAGCTCGTGGGCCAGTTTACCCGTCGTCGTTGGAAAAAAGGACGGAACTCACAGATTCTGTATAGACTACAGGTTTGTAAACAAACTCACACAGAGACCAGCATACCCACTACCAAACATGTGGGGTATCTTAATGAATATTGGAGAACCAAATTATATCTCAGTCATCGACATGAAGGAAGCTTTTCACCAAGTACCAATGGCAGTCAATTCTAGACAATATACAGCTTTTGTTGTCAATGGTCTAGGCCAGAGAGAATGGCTTGTCATGCCATATGGATTAACTGGAGCGCCTAGTACTTATCAGGCATTAACTGACAAGGTAAAAGAAATAATTTGTAAATTAATAAGAAATGCTCTAGGTGATGAAGCCGCCGTAAAATATTTTTGGAAAATATTCGCCTATCTTGATGACTGGATAGTTATCAGCGAAACACTCGATGAGCACAAATTATTATTGGAATTTCTCTTTGATGCATTTGCTTTGGCAAAATTAAAAATCAACAGAGAAAAATGTCACTTCCTGAAGCCTGAAGTCACCTTCTTGGGTTTCCTAGTCAACAAGGATGGAATACGACCAGATCCAGAGAAGATTCGTCCTGTTCTGGAATTACCACCTCCCAAAACTCGTAAACAATTACGAGGATTTATTGGACTAGTAAATTGGTTCCGTCGACATTTGAAGAACATTGCGCATGTCCAAGGACCACTCTACAAACGTGCCAGTCCAAAAGTTCCGTGGGAATGGACTGATGCTGAACAACAAGCTTTTGAAGAAACCAAAAAGATCTTGGCTGATCCAGCAATATTAAAACCACCTGTAACAGGACTACCATACTTTTTGTACACTGATGCCAGTGACACCGGCCTTGGTGCCATATTAACTCAACATGACGAGATAAATAAATCAGAACGTCTGATCATTTACATCAGCAGACCACTCTCAGATCCAGAGAAAAAATACACTACCATGGAAAAGGAATGCTTGGCAGTGGTATGGTCTGTCAAAAAACTTCGTTGTTATCTTGAAGGTATGGCATTTACAGTTATTACTGATCATGCAGCTCTTTGTTGGTTACAGAAATTAAAAGATCCATCAGGCAGAATTGGCAGATGGGCCATGGAGCTACTCACCAGAGATATAAAATTTATATATCGGAAGGGCTCGGAAAACGAGGGCCCTGATACACTTTCACGCATGTATGATGCAGATAATACCGTCACCGAGGACACGGATACGTCAAATACTTGTCTACTACTTAATACAGCTACGGTAGCATTGAAACAACCGACTTGGTATGACAATAAATTTCAACTGGTTGAGAAGTATCCAGAAAGACATCCCGGATGGCGAATTAATAATGGACAATTGGAACATCTACGTCCAGATCCATTCAAACCACTCTTAGGAGACGATGAAGCCTGGAAAATAGTTGTAAAAGAAGAAGATATTTTACCACTGATCCAGTCACATCATGATACACCACAAGCTGGTCATTTTGGCCGTAATAAAACTTACTATCGAGTAAGAGAAAAATATTACTGGCCAGGTATGTACGGAGATATAGCTGAGTACGTACGAAAATGCGAGACATGTATTCGAGTAAAATATCATCAATCACCGAATAAAACTCGCCTATATACTAGACCACCGACTTTCTGTTGGTCAATTATTTCAATGGACACCATTGGACCATTCCCAAGGTCAAAACAAGGGAATACCTACGCTTTAGTAGTCGAAGACTTGTACACAAGATACATGGAGATACGAGCAGTCCGAACAGCAGATGCAACAACTGTAATAAAACTTCTTGAAGAAATTTGCAGACACTGGGGTGCACCACTTATTTTGGTAACTGATAATGGCACAGAATTTGTTAATAAAAAAGTTAACGAGTTCACTAGTAAGTATGGTATTAAACACGAAACGACACCTCTTGCACACGCGCAAGCTAACCCGGTCGAACGGGTAAACCGTACAATTAAGCCTTTACTAAAAGCCTTTATCTCTAACTCCCATACTACATGGGATGCTCACTTGCATGATTTACAATTTGCTTATAATAGTTCTGTGCACGCTGCTTTAAATGTCTCTCCTCATTTTATGAACCATGGTCGTACTCTTAGACCTGGTGGTAGGCCTATTGAAACTGAAGTCGTTCTATCAAACGAACCTGAGCCGTGGATCGAGCGTATGCGAATACTCGAAGAGTTACAACATGCTGTCGAGACACAAATGCGCAAAGCGACTACTTCTTATATTAAAACACAGCTTGATTCTTCTTATCCTTCTACTGCTTTCTCTATGGGGCAACCGGTCTACTATCTAAACAAAAAACTTAGTAATAAGGGTGAAAATTACTCTGCTGCTCTCGCACCTAAATATTTGAGACCTGCTTATGTCACAAAAATCCTGAGTCCACTGGTGGTGGAAATCGCTGATGAACATGGGAAAATTGTTGGCAAATATCATGCAAAAGACTTGAGAGTTCGACGCTCTCCCCGTCTAAATAAAAACTAATTCTAAATATTTTTCAGAAGTCATACTGGGACGAGACTCGACATTAAAGATGTCTGATAGTGAACACTCCGTGAAGTCAAGCAGCCCACCATCGTCCAGACGACTGAAAAGTTTGGCAATCGCAGCTAAACTACTGCAACCAATAACACAAGACTCGTCGAGTGAAGACGAGATCGAGACTACCGAAGTGGTAGCTACTGAAGCTACCAGTACACCCATTGTGGCAACAGTATCATCAGTTGAGGTGGAAACACCGAGCCCACACTCCTCAAATACTGAGACTGGTGAACATGTGCCTTCACCAACTTTCACTGAAGTCACCAGTACGAAACCGACCACTGAGGTTTCACTTGTAGACTCGCAGAGTACATCTGCTCCTACTGCTGAGATGATTAACGACGCACAGAAGCAAGTGGCAGAACTTAATAGCACTAGTCGTTTCCGTCGTCAGTTTTTGATCGAGACCCATTTAAAAACGCTACTGCGTATGACGACACTTTCACGATTAGCCGCATGGAACCAGCGCCTCAATGAAATACTCGTCGGTTCTGGAGACGGCACAGCGGACGAGAAAACACAAAAACTCCAGCGAGAACTCTACAAGGAGTATAGCTCAGTGTACTCCGCTAATCTGAGTCAAATACAGATTAAGCAGCTACAAGCATTGCTGATCGCACTAGACTACCTAGACACAGATCTTCTCCTAAACGTGTGGCAGAGCGTTGCCGAAGAGATACTGCTGCCCACAGAGTTCCGAGAAATGAAGATTGTGACCGACAACGCCACCAGTCCAGTCACCGAAATCTCCAAGACAACGAAGAAGGAAGCCACTAACTCAAATGAATTGCAGAAGACACAGCCACCTAAAGTCGTGCAAAATGTATCTGTCAAGACAACACCGGTAGCGGCAACAACTCGCGCTACCGCACCTACTGTAGTTGCAGCCAAAACAGCTGCAATCACTCGACCGACCATGTCGACACAAACGAAACCGGACATGGACATCATGAAAAATTACGTGGAGCCACGTAATTCCCGAGAGGGTATAAAAATACCCCTAGACAGCATCCTGGCACGAGAGCCATATAAACAAATGTACTTGGCCCTGAACGGCAGATCTCGAGATTATCTCGAGAAAAGGTTACAAATTCTTGTTGGTAAAGCGATCGAGGAACACCTACGCACCAACAAGCCGCCGATATCGACACCACCACGGGACAATAAAATACAAATCATCAACACCTTCAGCAACCCGAGACCATCAGCATTATCTCAGAAACAAATAAGAGAAAATGCAGAGCTGAAGAAATGCGGACTCAACCCCATGCACATTGCTGGACCCATATGGGATGGGTTCGTGTATGCTCAGGATGAACATAAATCCACGTGCATCTCTACTGATGGAGTACTCAGTCAAATCCACGCGAGAATTAGACATCTTTACAAGTCTGGCGAGATGACGCATTACTTCGAGGGGAAAGTTCCTCAAGAGGCAGTACTGGGCGCAGTAAATCTGGCTCGCGATCTCGCGCTGGCAGTCGTCACCAAAAAGGTACGGTCTGTCCAGACCCAAACATGGGTTACTGCTGCAGTGCAACCCGTTGTCAAGGGCTGCGTCAACTGCAGCACACCAGGACATACCTGGTACAACTGTCCACATCCCAGGAGACCTGAATTGTGCATCATCTGCCGCCGTGTCAACCACGAAAAACACGGCACAGCTACATGTACCAGACCTCACGGTCGCGAAGAACTTGTCTGCAAAGAACGATGCCCGAGGTGCGCATGCTCGTTGAATTTATTCAACCCATTCTGCGAGGCATGCAAAGAATACAGACCACAACTAAAAGCCTGGTTGGATACTTGGTCGACACCAGAGATAAAATGGCTGATGGCTGCATTGTCATCGCAAAATGGTCTCAAGGACGAACCAAGTGCCAGAAATGGAAACTACCTTGGCAGTACTCGAAGAGTTCAACTGGAGTACCACAGTGCTGGTCCACAACCGTGTCATCCAGTCGACGCCGATGATCGGTACTACCAAAAGGAAGCCAAGAGAGCTCGGAAACGTCAGTGACGTGAAACACCACGTACTACGTCATAGTCAGGCAAGGCTGACTAACGCTATATATTTTACTTTATTATCAATTCCTTTTCTTTAAACTTAATATTTTGCTTAATAATTTTTTTTATATTTAATATTTTCTGGTGGTAATCAAATGATCAAAATAATTAATGTTGTTGTTGCTACGACTTTACTAGTAAAACTTTATAAGTAGAGTCATTTTACCACTCAGGTCTTACACTACTCTTAGAAGTCAGACTAGAATTTTTGATCTGTCTTCTGTTCTCAAGACGTGTACCATGCAGGTCGCTATTAAGCGAGTAAGCCGCACGGATGACACTGTGACGAGTGGACAGATAGGCTCAGATAATTCTTGTCTATTATATTATTATTTTTCAAAAAAATCCATAAGTGATTAAGATTTACATTTATATTTTCTAATTATTATTTTGCTAAAAAATTAATTACTATTATCTGTTTGCTTTATAACATTACATTTATCTTGTTCGTAAAAAAAAAAAAAAAAAAAAAATGTAATATTCATACTTATTAAGTCTTTAAACATTTAAGAAAACTTACTCGCCAAAAGTACTAGAGTAAACTATTGATAGTGTGTGTAAGTAAATAAAATAATTACTTTGTTTAAAATAAAAAATAAAATAATATTTGAAATTTAATTTGATATAGAAATAAAACTATTATAAGGTATGATTGTTACATATTAGTTATAAGATATATGTAACTGTAAGCCAACAGTATTCGAACGGTGAGTAAGCCAACAGTAATACGCAAGTTCACAGTCAACAGTATACGCGCGCATACGATCGATTATCAATTTTCCCACATACGTGAAATCTAGGAGGGGAGAATGTTACGGGGTAAATAAAATTATAATAATAATAATTATTATTTACCGTCGCTCGGTAACACGCGCGATACATATTCTAATTTTGCCGCGCCAACTTAAAATTCTACGCACTTGCAATTAGCCCGAACGCATAATTTTCGACCTCCATCGGAGATCTTCGGATCAATCGGAAAATGAGGGGAAGAAGTGCGGCGTAAGACGCTGCAGGCGACAATTAGAGACGAACCACTAAAGGGCAAGCACGTATTGTGTTTTGCTCCACCGAGTTTTCATTTTAAACATTTAACTTTTCCTATAAAAATTCAAGAGTGAATATTAGGCACTATTGTTGCGTGCGCTAATATTACTCAGTATTAATTAATTAGAGTGAATAATAGGCACTATTGTTGCGTGCGCTATTATTACTCAATATTTAAAGAATAATAGTGAACCTCAGGCACAAGCTATACGTGCGCTGTTGTTACTCAAGTAGTTTTCATTAATAATAAATAAACCTTTACTGATCATCAGACGCAAGTCGCGTGCTGGTGATAGTAATTTTAATACAATTATAATTGTCGAGAGTTAGACTCGAATTACTGAGTGCTATCTCGGACAATACCGGTATACGTTGCTACGTATACCAAAACTTGGTGAATCCAACTTGGTTGGATCTTGTCGCACCTGCGACGAAGCAAAATGCACGAGGGTGCAATAATATCCAGGAGGAGCCGAAGCTGCCGATCCAGATCGTCTCCAAGGAGTTACTTCTGTCGCCAGAGTCTACGCGAGCCGTCGGCAGATCGCCGTAATTTAAGTTGAATCGAGCGTAAAGAAACTGCGTACTGTAAGTCTTTAAAATTATTATGCGTATACTGTTGGCTTCGCGAGAGTAATTATTTCATATTATTATTTCTTAAAACTATTGTCTTTATGTCATTTCTTTTCTTTGTAAAGTATAGGTTATGATCTATCATCTTTATTGTAATCTATAATTACTTTCTTTCAATATATATCGATACTTTTTCATATAAAAATTGTTTATAATAATACGTCACCGCGGACAACCCACACCTACGAACTCCTGGTTGAGCCTCATCTCTATCGCTAGCTAGTTATAAGATTTTCTTAGTTTTTATCTTTCGCAAAACTAAGTGGCGCCCTTACTATCATATAAGCACCAGGACATCGCTGCTTGGTCCTGGTCGACAAGTTACTTCCAGCAGCATATAGGGGAAAACGCGGTTAATTGGTCTATTTATTAATAAAAAATAGATACCCCTTAGCAATATAAAGGATAGAATATAATAAATTTAGTTAGAACGTTATTTTGTAAAGTCCTTTAAATAAGAAACTTTACCAGGAGTTGCTTTTAAATTTTAATATTAGTCAACAGTCAAATTTAATGATATAAACGAGAAAAAATAAATTTTCACGGATATTTATTATTTAAGTGAATAATAAATATTCCCACTTAAATTAATAAAAACTGACTATGTGAAACTGTATATTATACTTCATCAATTTGTAAAAAGTATGTATGAGCCTCAGCAAATTTTATCGTTTGATGCAGTAAAATTTCATGCGCCCCCATCATCCCGGCTGTCCAATTTCAAAACACAGTAAGTGACAAATTTTTCAAAATGGATTTTTTAGTATTTTTAGTTCCAGTGGAGTTTTGTGAACATATTTCTATACATATTTCAAAAAATTTATTTTTGTCAGTTACTGCGTTTTGAAATTGGGCAGCCGATTCATTTAAGTACGAAAATAACTTTAGACTTTTATACGCATGCGGTGGTAGAGCGCTCTAAGTGCAAGGGATTGGACTCTGTTCACGGAAGGTTCGTCGGTTCGAGCCCGTGAGACGGCTGAAATTTTTCTGATGATTTTTCATATAAAAATTCGAACATCTATATACTGTACCGACAAATTTAGTTATTCATAATTCAGGCAAGGATGCAATCAATTAGATGTACGACGATAAGAAAAACAGATAATGGAAGAAAGGAGAGGGAGGGGGTGAAATCAGATACCCAAATGTAACCTTGTACTACGAGAGCAATGGTAAAAGCCAGAAGTAAATAATTCAAAATAAACAAATATAAAATAGAACGAAAAAAAAAAAAAAAAAAAAAAACAGTTTCATTATTTCAAATAATAAAAATGAGGGTTTAGAACAAAAATTATGAGTATGGTTGCACAAGATAAAATAACGATCAACTAATGAAATTATATCGACTTGGAGATTTTTATTGTTTGAAACTTAAAAATTTATGGTCTGTTTTAATTTTTACCATAGTCAGTCTAAAAAATATCATCTTGCTGATGAAAATATACAATTCAAGATAATAATCTTTACTAATAATATATTTATTATTTACTTTAATAATAAATATCCGTGAAAATTAATTTATTATCGTTTATATCATAAAATTTGACTGTTGACTATTATTAAAATTTAAGCAAGTCCTGGTAAAGTTTCTTATTGAAAGTACTTTACAAAATAACGTTCTAACTAAATTAATTACTTTCTATCCTTTATATTTTATTATTTGAGACTTTAATTTCTCATTTTACAAACAACAGATATTTAAGCTTTGGCTATTAATCTTTAAAGTATAATTTTTTCAGCATTTACTATGTCTTTTTTATAGTTTTAAATAATAATATAATCTACATGAACTATATATTTTAGCATTCAATTTATAATTTTAATTTATTAAATATTGAAACCATGATTTTACCATTTGAAAAAATATTAATTGCTATAACAATATTACAATTATTAAACATCCAGCTTTATTACAGTTCCTTTTTTTCCGTGTAAGAAATAATTGTTTAAAATTATAATTCGTTGATAATGAGAAATTTTGCTCGTATGAAGTTAAAGAAATCGATTTTTCATTTTCGATCATTAAAATATACTTCCACTAAGCCACGAACTGTCATATAACTTACATCAATGATACCACAAACGCGAATTTTATATTATTTCAAAATATAAACTATTCCCATTAAAATTACGTCACGATAAATATTTAATTATTAAATGTTTTTACTGTCTTATATAAAATTATAACTTAGTGAGTTACTAAAACATTTTATAAATTGAAAACATAATTTTTCAATATATTCAAAATTTTACAATATATTTTTAAGTTCCACAACTTGAAAATTTGTTATGTTCTATTTTGAGTTGCATGAAATATTTTTTTAAGTACGATAATTTTATTAAAAAAAAAAAAAAATACTATGACCGAAAACAGGCCGATTCATTTGTCGGCCAAATATCGACCTTTTTAAGAAAAATAAAAATTTCTCTGCCAATTTTCAGACTATTTAATAACATTGAAAATTTTTCGGTGTGTTTTCAGCCAACTTTCGGCCTCTTTAAATAAAATTTTACAGGTTCGACGTGATTTCGGCCAAATTAAGCAGTTTCGGCCTATTTTCGGCCAAATATTTTAACCTAAGGCAGTATCCATATAATTAAATTGAACCTTGACCATTAAATATTTTAATTACTTTGTTAAAAAAAAAAAATAATCAATAACAAAACGTCGACTCTGCATTTGTATACAATGAGAAGCGATGACGTTTTTAGAGACTTGACGTAACAATAATGTTTACTCATTGACCTTGTTATTATGAATTCAATAAGAAATAATAATAAAATTGTTTATTTAATACAGTTTATTAAATAGTAGGCGTGAAATTAATTTTGGACATAAGAGTTGTTATTCATAATCCGAACTTTATTTCAGAGTCATTTTAAAGTTAATGATGTCACTTTGATGTTAAACAACGGATACTCAAGATTGGCTGTCAATTTTGACGATTAGGACAAAAACATAAAATACAGCTCAACCAATTTATATTTTGTTGAAAATTATTGAGTGTAAATAATGGAACGTCGATTTCTGGGATCGTTTCACGAAAAACGATATCGTTTTATAAACTCGCGCGATAATAATATAGTCCGGCATCGTTTTTGAAATCGTCTTTCGAAAAACGATGTCGCTCAAGTGTTATACAGGATATATATATTAACGATATGCTGTTTATTTATGGAACGGAACCCAAATAATTAAATTAAATTATAAACAATTAAGATTTTAATAATTTTTTTAAAAATTATTAAGTAAATAATTAAACGCCGCTTTTTGTAATCATTTTACAAAAAGTGATGTCGTTTCAAGACTTTGCGCAAAAAAAAAATATTTGTCTGTGAGCTTACTTTGAAAAAACTAATAATGAAAGTAAAAAAGTATGTCATTTAATACAATTTACTTAATTATAAGCGTGAAATCAACAATTTATGTTTAATGAATTCGGTATGGTTAAAAAAAAGTAGATAATGCTGTTACAATATCGTTTTTGAAATCGTTTCTGAATTAACAACGTCGCCTTGATTTTATACCGCAGAAATAAACATTTTGATGTCAATTTGGCGATCGATACCTGAATAATTAAATTTAAAATCAATCAACTTATATTTTGATTATTTTGTTGAAAATAATTGAATTAAAGAAATAATATTTTTCGTGTGATTGTTTTACGAAAAAGGCGATGTCGTTTGTAGACAGTTCATATAACAGAAGTGATTACTCAGTGAGCTCGTTGTTATGAAATCAATAATAAATAAAAGTAAAAATTAATTATTTAATGATAAACGTTAAATTAATTTTGGGCACTAGAGTTATCATTGATAATCTGATCTCGTTTTGGGAGTCGTTTCTAAGGTAACGATGTCGCTCTGATATTTTATATCGTTCATTTATTTTTTTTTAATTATTTTAACTAAATCAATTTTAACATTAAAAAATTTATCATTTTTTAGTAGACATCAACTTACTCTTGCAATAAAGATAATGCATTATATATCTATTTATTATTTCCAGAATTAATTATTCAATAACATTATATCGTTTCTGGTAGAGCTGAAAGAAAAACGATGTCGTTTCTTATTTAGAGTTTTACGCTTTGCTCGAGCCTGACTTTTATCATTTATGTTCTAATTCATGTTAAAGCGACATCTCTTGCTTTTCTTACGAACCTACGATTATCGAGAAAATAACTATTTTACTTGTCTCCTCATCACACCATTATTGATACAAAAATTATTTTACTTTTCTACGTTATCGATATGACACACATTATACATTTTTGTTTATAAAACGCTTGCAAAGTACCTATCTTCATTTATTACAATTAATTACGTTTTATTTTGTCTAAATAACAACTTGTTATTATAAATTTTTTTTTGTCGACTCAGATATCATAGCTCTTCGCATTGTTATCAAGATTTCCCCATTTTTCAACCATTTATTAACTTTTCAATCGTGTCACGTTTCTTTAAATAAACGATGTCGCTTTAGTGGTTTTGACGACGCATCGTTTTTGACATCGCGCTCCTCCACCAGGGATATAACTTCAGAACTAACATTCTTACACAATTTTTATAAAAAGTATCTGAAAGCTTGTCTAATAATCTTCAATTTATAACCTTAATATTAATAATTTCATTTTCTACCCTTCGTTTACGTGAAGGTTAGTTTGGTACATTACCTAGATAATGTTTTGTCAAATCAACTGTCTGAAGTTCTCTTTCGAAAATAGTCGTTGTCCTTTTTTTATCCTGACTCTTAGAAAACGAGCCTAATTCTATATTATGATTATAAATCCAGACAGCATTTAAGTCGGAATGACTGCTTTATTACGTCTTTTTGAAAGAGTCCTCAAGAAGTCTTATGTTGACTTCTTAAAGGTGTCATTTTTAAGAACTCTTAATTAAGAGTTCTTGAAGACACCAGAAATAAGACGTCAGTTTTTTGACATCTAAATGTATTCTTTTTTTAACTTCTTTATGAAGTCAAAATTAGGAGCTCCTTAAAGACGTCATGGTAAATTCATATTGAAGTCTTATTTACGAAGTCAGTAAAAGAACTTTTTGAGAACTCTTTCGAAAGACGTCTTACTGAGTTCGCTAGGTGGCTCATTCGACATCTTGAGAACTTCTTAAAGACTTCTTTAAGATGTTAATGAGACGTCCAAACCATAAATAGGAACTCATTCAGAACTCATCAAGACGTCATTTTGCTATCTGGGAACTAACATGTATGACAAGATATGTATGTATGAATCTTTTTATATAGATTAATTGGAAAATCTACCTTCCATTTTGGCTGCCAAATGGCCTTTTTTTCTTTCATCTGTGACTAATTTTTAAAAAGTTGAAATTTGAGAGCAAGATTTTTATAAACTCGTAATTATGGAAAACTAAATAAGGTTTAAAAAAAAAAAGTTAATGGTGAATTTTTTTAAATTGTTTAAATTTAAATCCATTTCAATATCGTCTATACATTTACTTATTTTGATATACTACCGGGCCAAAGAAGTCTCACTCCTAAAATATAATTTTCTCTTTTTAACTATCTAAAGTTTATTGTCATGAAATTACGATAAAATTGCTTGTTGAGCTATTGGTCTAAAATTGTCTTGATTCGACTGGCTTTATATAAAAATTTACGATTTTGATTCAAGAAATATAAAAAATATAGTTAGTGGTACGAAATGAAATACGATTTCAGATTTCAAGCCATGTCAACCAGTTAGAACTCAGCCTTATCTGAATTCATCTGGTTCCATTCTTTTTTACACCAAATGTTAATTGAAGATGTTAAATTCGTCAGAGAATATAAGTACCAGAAAAATATTTTCTCAACTAGAAGTAGTTTTGAATTCAGAAAATTCGACTATTTCAGACAAAACTTTGGAAAAAAAAAATTTACTTTACTATTTTTAACCCTTCAGGTTTTACCCCTTCTATTCAAAAATGGTAAAAACATAAAAAACCAAATTTTTATTTTTCAGATTAAAAGGGATAGTTGGTTACAAACCCGGACATTTCATTTCTTACTACCGCAAATGTCGTGAACAATGGGAACTTTACGATGACTTAAGTATTACGGTAAAAAATGTATCGGGCAATACAATAGTTACGCCATCAGCGGTGACATTTGTCCAATACGATAGACCGAAATAATTAAAAAGTATTTCAGAATCAGATAAAGGCTGTGATAAATCTGAGAACAAATCAGAGACAGAAAGTAAATAAAAAAACGAAAATATAAACACACTATGAATATTTGAGAATAAAAAAGATAAAGAGTAGCTAGTATAACCCTGTGGAAAAGATCTTATAAAATCTCATAAAAAAAAATGGCTATGAAAAAACGATCAGTATTTGTCCGCGAAAAATCTCAAAAATTCTTATACAATTATTTTCTCATAGATGGTGCACCAAAAAAATTTTTTTTTTTAAATTCTCATTTAAATTATCAGAATTTATAAGAAACAGAAGCTGTAATTTTGTGATTATAAGTATTTATAAGTTTTCGAAAAATGTAAAGCTTACAATTGCGTAGATTTTGGAAATGAATAAGATTGTATGAGACGATTTCTGAAGTAATCATATAAGATTTGATACTGATTAATCAATGTGAGTACAGTAATTTTCCATATCGTAACGAAACAATTTATGAAATTAATTAAGTTACAATTTCTTTAGTATTGATTAAGGTTTATATGCTAAATTATTGAATTTTTTAGCATGAATTCAAAAAGTTTTTATTATGTATACTCAAGAATATTTGTATGAGTATGTACGCGGGAAATCCTCAGCAATCTACTCTCCAAAAATATATGAAATTGAGTCAGTTTTATTATTCATCAAAAATTACTCAAGTAAACATTAATACTAAATATTAGTCATGATGTATTATAGGATATAATATAGTACAATCCAAAAAGGTACTTGTCGCTCTATCAAATGACAGAAGAGTACTCGAACAAAATCGAATTGAAATTTGGAATATAACACTTCTGAAATAAATGTCTTAACAGGGACACTACAAATCGTAGGCGCGATCTCGTGGCGAGCACTGAACTATTCCCGCTGCTGCTGCCTAGCACCGGTGACTTTCCTCTTCTCCATATCTCCGAACAGTTAAAATATTCAAAGTACAAGAAAAAGTGATTATATTAGTATTTTTGGTGTAAATTCTTATAAAAAAAAAAAATAAAGTTAAGCGATTATTTTTGAATGCATCTGATAAAATTAATATTTTATGTGAATGGAAATTATTAATAAAATCTCATAAGTACTCCATAATATTTTATAAGTAATAGCCTTCTAACTAAAACTTACAAAAACTCATAAATCACATAGCTTTTAAATTAAAATGAAATCTTTTAAGTTTTTACAAGTTAATTCGATTATAGATTTTCTTACTAATTCTCATAAAATTTTTATGAGAAAAAGGTCTGCATTTGTCCATGTGATTCCTGATTCAGTCTCATAAAATTTCTAAGAAATACTTGTTAAATATTTTCTCATAAAATATGATAAATATTTTATGATATTCAATAAGATATTATCTCCTAGGATAACTTTTATTAAAACTTATAAATTCTAAAAATTTCGTATAAAAAAATAATCTTATTGAGATTTTGTAAGTATTATAACATCGGAATTCGCCTGATCGATTCTTACTGAAGATACATTAGAATAAACTGTAACAATCTTATAGAAGTGAAAGTACTTATTCAATCTTATAATCGTTGGCGGAATTCGAGTCACAAAATCTCATAAATTGAAAAATCTTACTCATTCTTTTAAAAATCTAGTACGGAAATCATGATAGGAAAACATTAAAAGCTTTGACTCATAGATTCTCATAAGAATTCATATGAGAATTTTTTTAAATCTCATAGATATTTTCGAAGCTCATAGATTCTTATAAAAAATATTCAATATCTTATCAGAATTTATGAGAGCTTTTCCACAGGGAATATATGTAGTTTGTGCAAAAAGTGATAGCAACTTATAATAATAAATTGAAACTAAAGAATAACAAATTGTGCTTAATTCAATTTATTACACTTTCCTTTCAATTAATTAACAATATAAAATATTCAATACAAATATTTCCGAATGCGACAAATTAATGTTCCTTGGCACTGCATCCTGCAATTTTACCTGTAACTAGTCAACCAATCGCGTATTCTATACAATCACATGTGTTATTTTCAAGACAAACCCAATAAAAATTTTTCTTTCGGGTGATCGAAAAGATCAAGAATTTTCAAATGCCACGATCTAATTATTTTAGTATAAATATATATATATATATAAATAAATAAATATATATATATATATATATATATATATATATATACATATGAGGGTGCTCCGTTTGAAACGAACATTTTTTTTTTTCGCTCCCCATCGAAAATCTTGTTCTATATGTTAAAATAAAAATTCAGTCCAATTTTGAGCTCTTAATATTAATATTAACCACTGGAACAACGTCGTTGAAGTTTTCCCATGCTAAAAGCACGTAAATTTAGTTTTTTTTCTTTTCAATTAATAAAAAGCCCCACTTTTATGTATCGTATGGGTCCAAAGTTTTTTTTAAAGAGAACTCTAGCTCTCCTGTGAGTATTATTATTTATTAATATGACAAAATAATAATAATAATATTCATTGCTAAATATTAATTAATTAAAACTAAAAAAGTTACCAGTTCCCAGTTCGGGTTATCTATATTTTTCTCAATATATCTATAAATTGTCTTATTGAGAAGGTTTGCATGTTTAGGTTTACACTATATTAAATTGGTGTATTGCCGTACGATGAACGGTGTGGCTCAATAAGTTATCGATTAAATTGAACGGAATATAGTATAGTGCCGGATAGCTCAACTGGTAGAGCACTCGGCGCGATATCGACATGGTCTGGGTTCGATTCCCAGTTCGGGCTATCTATATTTTTCTCAATTTATCTATAAATTGTCTTATTGAGAAGGTTTGCATGTTTAGGTTTCCACTTATTAAATTGTCTTAATTTCTTACTTAATAATTAAAAATGTCTAGAGCGCTGCCGTGGCAATTAAACCAATTAAGTCAAGGTCACACGAAAGCAACCTTTTTCTAAAAACATAATTAGCTGATAAACTAAACGCTGCTGTAGCGATAGTTTAAAAACTAGTAAGCGCTGCTTAATAATTAAAGGACTAACATAAAAAGCATATTTTATTATGTAAAATCATTAGACTGCCAAAAATGTATGTAAGTAAGCTATCATTTTCGTTTAAATTAATGATTATTTTGATTTAATAATTAAAATACTATCAGTAATTTATGAAAGATAATGATTAATACATAAATATACAAAATATAAAAAATACCCTTAAATATTCATCCAAATTAGTTTAAGAACCCATTTAATTTCGAATTTATTCCTAAAATAGATTGTAAATACATAATTTTAAATGTCTTACAAATTTTGATTTTTTTTTTGGTAAGTAATTAATAAAATAAGCCGAAAAACTACTAAAAATATAAATATTATTTAATTATAAAATAATTAATCTCGAAATTTTGCTAAAATTAAAAATTTTAATAACTAACTTCATATATTTTTTAAAATAATAGTTTTAGAGATACAAGTCATCCAACCTTTTTTATAGAAAATCAAATTTTCTACAAAAAAGTCGTTTACGTTTTTTCTCTAGACTCAACCGTTCATGAGTTAACAGCAAAAAACCATCGATTTGATACGAAATTTGACATTAAAGACTCACAGGAGTGCTAGAGTTGAACTCAGAGCTAAGCAGATACTGGCTTTTTTGAAGAGCATACAATTCTCTTTAAGAAAAACTTTGGACCCATACGATACATAAAAGTGGGGCTTTTTATTAATTGAAAAGAAAAAAAACTAAATTTACGTGCTTTTAGCATGGGAAAACTTCAACGACGTTGTTCCAGTGGTTAATATTAATATTAAGAGCTCAAAATTGGACTGAGTTTTTATTTTAACATATAGAACAAGATTTTCGATGGGGAGCGAAAAAAAAAAAATTTTTCGTTTCAAACGGAGCACCCTAATATATATATATATATATATATATATGTGTGTGTATATATATATATTTATTTATATATATATATATATATATATATTTATACTAAAATAATTAGATCGTGGCATTTGAAAATTCTTCATCTTTTCGATCACCCGAAAGAAAATTTTTATTGGGTTTGTCTTGAAAATAACACATGTGATTGTATAGAATACGCGATTGGTTGACTAGTTACAGGTAAAATTGCAGGATGCAGTGCCAAGGAACATTAATTTGTCGCATTCGGAAATATTTGTATTGAATATTTTATATTGTTAATTAATTGAAAGGAAAGTGTAATAAATTGAATTAAGCACAATTTGTTATTCTTTAGTTTCAATTTATTATTATAAGTTGCTATCACTTTTTGCACAAACTACATATATTATACTAGCTACTCTTTATCTTTTTTATTCTCAAATATTCATAGTGTGTTTATATTTTCGTTTTTTTATTTACTTTCTGTCTCTGATTTGTTCTCAGATTTATCACAGCCTTTATCTGATTCTAAATACTTTTTAATTATTTCGGTCTATCGTATTGGACAAATGTCACCGCTGATGGCGTAACTATTGTATAGCCCGATACATTTTTTACCGTAGTACATATATATACATGGATATATTAGGGTGTGCCATTTTGAGGCGACTTTTTTTTTAACAAAAAAACAGGCTGAAAATTCGCAGGAAAGTGAGAAAAGAAGCCTGTTAAAAGCGGAGCTCTTAATATTAATATTTAGAGGTGCCTATTTCTAATTTTCCATTTCCCATTTAAATAACATAGGAAAAAAAATATTTTATTTTTTTATTTTTTTAGCTCGGCATTTGCGCCTCATATAAATAAGTCCATAAATTATCTTATAGAGGATTTAACGCTCTACAAAAAAGGACTTATCATTTTTTGATAAATCTATCCGTTCAAAAGTTATTAGAGCTGGAATTCAAATCTATATAATAAATTTCCATATCTTTTTACTTTTCCAGCAAATTTATCAGACTTATCAAAAAATGTCATAGAATCTTTTTTATAGATAATTTTATTTTCTACAATTATTTTCAATGAAGTTTTTTGAAATTCCGCTTTGTTTTCTAGTTATTTTATATATTAGGGTAATTAGGATATATATATATATATATATACATATAGTATATATATATATATTAGGGTTAAACGAGTGTTTTGTGAACTAGAGTACCCCTTAGTTAATATAGCTCCGTCCCTTTTTGGAATAATTCTATAAAATTTTTGAGTCCCTGTGATGGTCATAGTTGTATTGTATAGCAAATCTAATCTACCATTTGCCTCTGAATAGTCACTTCTAAATAAATAGAAACATTCGTTATAACTGCTCGTAAATAAAATTAAATTCTACTAAGAACTTTTAAATCTCTACTCAGAACAAAAAAATATCAAAATCAATTTATAGTAAGTAAAAGAAAAAGTATACAGTGTCAAAATTCTGTACTGATAAATATTATAAGCATAAAAAAAAATTGTTTTCAATATTCAAAAATCAAAAATAAAACAGTGATTGTGGAAGGCCCACTACCGCTCCGGTCTTATGACACATTGGAAAATTTCGATAAATAGTAAATTATACACCTAGGGTAGTAAAGTAAGAGATGTCTCGGATCACGTGTAATTGTTAGTTGAGACGAAGCCGAGGTCAACAAATATGTGATCTGAGGCTTTCGTGTTGACTGCCCTAAATGTGTGTATTATTTTTCTCCTCGACGGAGGCGGAAAGTGGCAACTTTGTTTCGCAGAGCGGGACGAAAATTGACGCTATTCGTTCGGAGGGAAAAAAAACACTTGAAATATTTGTTTTGTATTGTTTTCTGTAGAGTCCATCAAAAAACGGAAATTTAAAAAAAAAAACAATTAAATTTGGACTATTATTGAAAAAATTATGATAAAGAAAACATCAAAAGAGCGGGTATTTTGGAAATTCGATATCTTTTGGACCATTAATTAAAATATCTTGAAATTGAGCCGAAAGCCTCTTTTGAAAGGTACAAAAAATATCCGAAAATGAAGAAAGTCAAAAACAACGATTTTTGAAAGCGTTCAGTTTGGTGTGGAATGACCTATACATATTATTACATTGCGTCCGTATCATAGTATATTATATTAATCATTTCAAAAGAGATAACGCAATATTCTCAGCCGCGACCTACTTCACTGTGTCTATAGACTTGTGAAAGAATTGACCAATTACTACACTGTACTAAGCAATGATCAGCAGCATCATTTGCGTGGATCGATCCAGTGGCTGGGACTTCAAATACATTTTATAATGAAATAACGCAGTATTTTCAGCCCCAACCTACTTCACTGTTACTATAGAGTCATTGAAGGGGTGACCAATTACTATACTGTACTGACCAATTATCAGAAGCATCATTCGCGTGGATCTATCCAGTGGCTGGGACTTCAAATACATTTTATAATGAAATAACGCAGTATTTTCAGCCACAACCTACTTCACCGTTACTATAGAGTCATCGAAGGGGTGACCAATTACTATACTGTACTGACCAATTATCAGAAGCATCATTTGCGTGGATCTTTCCAGTGGCTAGACCTTTAAATACATTCCAAACGAAATAACGCAGTATTTTCAATTATCATGCACTTCAAGATACAATTAGATTCGTTTGATTGGTTACTATTTCTCAGATGTCATTTACCAATAATCAGTAGCATAGCGTCGGGCACTTTAGCATGTAATATTATCTGAAATCTCATTCCACATACTAATATGAAATTTTTCAGGCCGTAAGTTTTCCACTATGCAATAGAGCCGTTTGTGCTCAAACCTATTCCCACGCTGTCCGTTTTAGTTATCTGAAATAACGTTTTTAATACCCGAATGGTAACTATGCTTCTAATTACTTCATACGCAGAATCATACAGCATTGACTAGATTTTTCTGTTTAGTATTATTCGGTATGTTTTACATTCAATATAGATAGTCCCGAACTTTTTTTTTTACTCAATTGCTTGTTTCTAGTCGATTTTTTTTCATTTATCCAAAAAAGCCCTGATTTTCAGCATAAAACATGTTCAATTATGATGTCGCAAACATAGGAAAATAAATGTATCGTTCAATGTTCTTATATTTTACTGTTTGTTAGAAAGAAACTTGATGATCGTGGAGGGGTTAATATACTTGAGAACAAAAAAATGAATAGCACTATGTAAAGCGATGACCAAATTAAAATTCATGGTGACCATTTATATACTTTCAATTCTGATTAAATTGAGCTGTGAAATGAGTCTGTACGTCTATTTTAGGGTGCCAATATATTTCAGGTGACCTTGGAGTTTTAAACTTCTTTTTTTGAATTTTTTGTTTCTGACCAATTAATGATAACATTTGACCATTTTTTCTCTCTCTTGGTACCATCAAAATAACGGCTAAACGATGATTTCGATTGAGTTTGGGGTGCTATGTATTTTTTTTAAGCCCCACCACTGAAAATCGCTTTTTCTTGCGCACAGACTGTTGACCAAATTATGAATCGCACTGACCATTTAATATCACTCAATTTCCAATCGAACAGTACTTTTTTGGGGGCTGAATATTGAATTTACCGTGCTAAAATTTTTTGTATGGCCTTGGAATTTTAAATTCAAAATTCCGAGTCAAAACCTTGACCAAATTACGAAAGTTACTGACCAAATATGACCAATTATTCTAACTGTGAGCGAGTCCAGTATTCGTACTTTCCCGTGCTATCGTCGAGGAGCCCATAATATCACTGGGTTACACAATTAAATCGTTGATTTAATTATTTAATACTGTTAATTGTCTGAGCTCATAAATACGTAATTAATTGAATGCAAATTATAAAATTGAGCTCGAGTAATTGATTTAAATAATTAAAGTAATTAGTTTGAATTTAGTTGAACACTGATTTGATTGTAAAAAATGTCATGGAAAACAGTAACATAAAATCAGAGGTTACCGAGCGAAGTTCATAATTGAACACTTGAATTACTATTTTTAATAGCACCAATGCATAAATAAATGAGATTATTGAGTTTATAATATTTATGATCACTTAATTTAATTGATTTGAATGAGTTTATAATAAATTGCACTGAAATGAATTTATTTGTTGAACACGTGGTAGCATGATTGCAGAGGCTACTGAGCGAAAGTTAATTTTTAATTTGATTGCAATATTGAGCATAATGATAATTAATTAATTATAATATTGAGTCTTTTAATTTAATTGAGCACTGGTAATAATTAATTATTTAATAAAAAAGGCACCTGTGATGTCTCCCTTGTGAATAACCTCTTGAGAAACGTGGTCGTCGATCACTTAAATTCTTGAGTTCTTTATGTAATTATTTTCTGAGCTCTGGTGCCCAAAATTATAAAAATAATTATAGTTTTAATGAGCCCGATGAATGCTGAATTTAATTAAATTATTATTTAAATTAATTACTCTGAGATGAGCACAAAATGATAAGATTTAGAATAACACGTGTTATCTGTTGAATGTATATTGCGAAAGATAATAGCGGCCGTCTTCTTTACTAGCGCATGCGTCGCACTGCGCTAGTCAAGTTTAAATTTAAAAGCCACGAGGCCCCAGTAGGTGCTGCTTCTATCTGTCGGAAGTGCAACTATATTTGAATTTAAATATAGTTCGATTACGCAACAAATAACTCAGAGAAGTGTTTTACCCATCTCTCCCCATTTATTTTTTCACCCATTTCTTTTCTTGTCCTCTTTCCTCTGAATTTATTCACTGCCTCCTACCATTTACTCATATCTCTTGCTTTATCTATTTCCTTCTTTTTATCTTGCCACCACTTTTCTTTCGCCTCCTTAATTGTTTTTTTATATTCTTTCTTCGCTTCTGCATACTCTTTTTTTTTTCTCTATTTTCACTTTCTTTGAGCATACTCTTTAATTTTTTCCACACTGTTTCCCTACGGTTTTTACATTCTTCATTAAACCACTCCCTTCTTTTTTTGCACCACCCCTTACCATTTCTTGTTTTTATGCTCATTTTTGTTAGTTTTACTGCTTCATATATTACCTCCTTCATGTCAGTCCACTCTATTTCCTCTTTTACCTCTTTCTTGTTACTCCATTTGATGTGTACTTGCTCCGAATATTCTGTTGCTTTATCTTTTTTCCACTTTAGTCTTTCTTCCGTTAATTTCGTTAAGCCTATTTTTATATCTGCACTTCTTTCTGTTTCTTCTACGTTATGTCTTCTTATTATTACATGTATTGGTAGGTGATCCGACTCTATTCTCTATAACACTCTGAATTCCTTTATGTTGTCCTCGTCTACTCTTTCTAGTATTAATGCCAGATCCAACACTGAGTAGCAGTCTTCGTTTTAACCTCCTATGAATGTCACTTCCCCTTTTCTGTCACCGTTTGTTGCTCCATTTAATATCTTTAGTCCTAGTTCATCGCACATTTTTATTAGCTTTTTGCCTTCCGCATTTGTTACCTTGTCTTTTGATTTTCTTTGCTCATAACTGCTTTCATTCCCTGGCGGATCCGATTCCACTGAATCCCCTGAAATCCCACCGTGTAAATGTGAAAAAATTACACGCAACATACACTTAACATTACACCGTACTCCTCCGGGATACACGATTTTTACCTGCTATTCCCACCGGAGTTTCAATAGAACAAGGAGTACACTAAAACTACACTCATTTTACACCACGGCTGATTCAGTGGAAATTAAAATTTTACGCTTAAATTACATCGTATTACACGATTTTTACCCGCTATTCACACCGGAGCTTCAATAGAAGAAAGATTACACTAAAACTACACTTATTTTACACCACGGCTGATTCAGTGGAAATTTAAATTGTACGCTTAAATTACATCTTATACAAGGTATTAAATAAATTGTAAATTTTTGTTCATATAGTAGAGACTCTATACTTCTTATCAACATTATTTTTTTTTGTAAGTCCAAGTTTAATTTCTAGTAATAATTATTCATGGAAACATTGATAATAAATATTTTTGTCATTATGTAATATAGCATGTACTATATTACCATCAAAAAAGGTACTTATCACTCTGTCAAATAACGGAGGAGTACCCGGGCCAAAATGGTCTCAAGTTTGGAATTTAACAGTTCTGGAATAAGTTTCTTACCAGGGACACTACAATTGGTGGGCGCGATCTCGTGGCGAGCATCGAACTACTTCCGCTGCTGCTTATAGCACCGGTGACTTCCCTCTCCTACATATATACTAGTGTTTCAAAAAAAAAAAAAAATTTTTTTTTTTTTTTATGGCATCCAAAAATTGAAAGTATAACTAAAAATGAAAGTTTTGGTACCAATCCGAGCTCTTAATAATGGTATTAAGGCTTGCCTCAATCCATTTTTCTATTTTCCATTTAAATATCACGGGAAAAAATTTTTTTTTTTTTAATTTTCTAGCTCACAAACGAATCAACGAATTTTTATGCACAATAAATGTTTTTGATGGAAGTTGAGCGCTCTACAAAAAAGTCTCTTATCATTTTTTGATAAATCATACTGTTCAAAAGTTATTTAAGCTTCAAGTCAAGTTTATAGTAAATTTTGAGATTTTTTTACTTTTCCGGCGAAAGTATCAGTCTTATCAAAAATTGTCATAGGAACTTTTTTGTAGATAATTTTTGTTCTTAAAAATTATTGCGAATAAAGTTTTTCGAAATTCCGCATTGTTAACTAGTTATTTTTATTTCAATGTCAAGCTCTTAAAAAAATAGATTTTATATATTAATATAAAAATATTGAATGACTTTTCTTGATACTTTTTTGAAGCTACAAATTATACTTAAATACAGTTATCCTCCTTATTCATTATACAAGTTTTCTTACTAAAGTATTATTCACTGCCGAAATTAGTCTCATACAATTACTGGTGCTAAATAAATTTGCACGCATTAAAAAAAAAAAAATTGATACAATCTCGGCATCTATTTTTAGTATTAACAGTGCGATAATTATTTATTCATCATATACGTTTAATAGTCATCATGTCGTTAGTCAGTTTCCCAACAGTTTGGAAGAGCAAAAACAAAAACTCCTATATCCGTACATATTTTAGTTGCGGGTCTGATAAATTTCAAATCTCTTATAAAAGTTATGTCATTACTTATTTCTACTTCTTTAATATAATCTGTATCATAAGCACATTTCTTTACTTTATATACTTTTATAAAAAAACCTTCAACTTTAGTAATATTTTCGTTTTCGAAATTTATGATCGATAATATCTCTCCAAATCTGTTATTGAACGATATTACGGAATTACAAAATTTATTGTCACTACTATTTTGACTATGATAATCGATTCCATTTATTTTAATTTTAGCGTAAAAAGACGGATTGTTCTGAGGAACGTATCTTGTCTCTCGCAATACATTGAGCTCAACTTCTTGAAGCCTTCTAATATTCGGGCTACTTGCAGCTGGAAAGTTTTTATTAATAGCTACTTCATCAGCCAAATTGGGAATTTTTAGAGTTTCACATATGAATTCCTTTGTTTCAGTAGAGATTGAGTCACTGTAAATTGCCGATTCCACAAAGCTGGTCATCATGTCAAGCTCATAAAAAAAATAGTCTTCTGATCGATTTTAAGAACTTGGCATTAAAATATAAATAACTAGAAAACAATGCGGAATCTGAAAAAACTTTACGGGAATAACTTCTAGGGAATTAAATTGTCTACAAAAATGGTCCCATGATATTTTGTAATAAGTCTGATAGTTTCGCCGGAAATGTAAAAAGATCTCAAAATTTAATATGACTTCGACTTCAACCTCAAATAACTTTCGAACAAATAAATTTATCAAAGAATGATAAGAGGCTTTTTTGTAGAGCATTCAATTACCTATAAAAATATGCCTGTCAATTATTCTTATGACGCATCGTTAGCGAGTTATATAAATCAGAAGACGCAACAAAAAATTTTTTTCATGTTATTCTTATGGAAAATAGAAAAGTGCAAATAATGCAGACCCTCTTAATGTTAATATTAAGAGCTCTAATTTTCACAGGCGTCTTTTTTTAGCTAAATGAAACTTTTGAACCTGTTTGCGAGAAAAAAAACAAAATTTGTTATTTTTTGAATCACCCTAATATATATATATATATATTAGACTGGGTCAAAAAAATCAGCTATTTTTCTTTTCTTTCGATACTATAAAAATAGTATTCCTGATGACCAAAAAAAATTATTGTGCAAGTTTGAGTCCTTAATATTGATATTAAGAGGTGTATCGTTACGACTTTTCGTTTTTTTAAAAGAAATTTCATATTGTACCCAAAACTGGTAAATCATCTGTCTAAAAAATTTGAGCAGAGTATATTTTTAAAGAAAATTGAATTCCCTACAAATCTCTCTTTATAAATTGACGTAAAACGAGCCGTTTTCATGTAACCGTTCCTTAAATATTGATTTATTTTTTAAATTCTTTGTTTCTATTTTGGATTTTTGTAACTACTAGAAATATTAAAATTTTTCCTAGTGAAGATACGTATTTTTAAAGAAAATTTAATGCTCTACAAAAAAGGTCTCTTAACATTTTTTGCGAAATTCACTCCTTCAAAAGTTATTCAAGGTTGAAGTTGAGTAAAAACGACTTAAATAACCTGAATAACTTTCGAAGAAGTGAATTTAGCAAAAAATATTAAGAGACCTTTTTTGTAGAGCATTAAATTTCCTTTAAAACTATGTATCTTGACTAGAAATAATTTTAATATTTTTAGTAGTTACAAAAATCTAAAATGAAAGTAAAGAATTTAAAGAACAAACCAATATAATCAAACATATTATTTTGGAAATTGTGAATACTTTATATTACCTGCGTGTTCGCTGCAATTGCACTTTGCCTAAACCACTTCTATACACTGTAAGTACACCGTATATATACTGTGAATACTGAGTACATACACAATCAGTACACCAGGCATACACTGTGCGGAAATGGCACAAGTGCAGAGTGTATCCACGGTGTATTCATGGCGTATGCACTTTGCATACATTTACACGGTCGCTACCCCGTATATACACGGTGGGCTCTAAGTCGTGACGGATAGCAATTTGGTGTTCATCCGATGTAATTTGGGTGTTAAACATGTGTGTAAATCACGTGTATACTCCTAGTAAAATTTTCACAAATACACCGTGTAAATTTAGTGTAATTCAGGTGTATATTTAGTGGTAGACGTATTAACACTGAATTAACTCCGTAATACACGGTGTAAGCGGATCCGCCAGGGTTTACACTAGGCACCATACATTTTCCTATTCTCGCGTTCATGTCTCCTATTATTATTATTATTTTATCATAGCTGCATTCATATTTTTTTATTATATTTTTTATTTCCTTTTCAATTTTATTTATTCCTGCATTATTGTAAGCTGTTGTTATTAGTTCACTTCACTCGTTGTTCTTTAATATGAAACCGTGTTTCCATTCCTCTATTTCCCACTGCTTCTCATTTTTTTTTTTTGACGCCTATTATATGTCCACTCAGAGATCGGCAATAACGATATTTTCGCCAGCGTTACCATCATTTAATAGTTGTTATCTAAAAAATAAGTAATTTTTGTAATTTTATTTTTAATTACGAAAAATTTTATAATTAGTAGATTGATCATTTTTAATTTTATTAATAATTATAACTAAAAAAAAAAAAAATACTTATTATTTTAATATTTTTTATTTAGCTTAAAAAATATTATTTGTTACTTGAGTATTTATAATTAATATATATATTAATTATTTATTATTCGAATATTTAAATGTAAAAAAGTTTTAATATTTTTCTATTTTTTTGGTATCCAGTGAGTGTGCACAAAACTATTTTTATTAACACGCTTTTATTAGCTTCATCTGTATGTATGTTTGTATGTATGTATTAGGGTGTTTTTTTTTCGACTTTTTTTTTTTGATCACATCACGAAATTTTGTTGAAAGTACCTTAAAAAAAAATTCCCTCAAAATTTGAACCCTTCATATTAATATCAACTGATAGACCAAGGCATGTAAAGATTTCCCATTGAAAATACACGTAAACTTTGATTTTTTTTTAAATTTCTATAGCTCAGCCGCATGTCATGGCATCATTTTCATCATAAACACCTATTTCTCAGAATTGAATGCTCTACAGATGTGCCCATTGCGGCTAAGTCGTAACTCACACTGGCGAGGTAGTACGGGCCACTAAACCTAATTTTATCATGAAATTTGCATTTTTTCACATATATCTCGTAGAGGAGAAGAGCTACAGAAAAAATGTGAACGTTAATCTTGTAGAAAATTTAATTACCTACAAAAAAGGTCCTTAACACTAAATCGCTAACATCAATATTTCTCGAGATATTAAAATTTATTGTTTATAAAGTTTTAAATTTTTATCGAAAATCGCATAAAATTATTAAAAACTCTTGGTTTTTCATGTTCCGCAGTATGATCTTAACTAATTACCTTTATTTAAAAGTTAATAGAGTGGATGAACACAAGGGGCATTTCATGTCAAATCGACCACTTTTGAACCCGACCCCTTTCGATTTGGGTGACAGTTTTTTCGTCTTTTTTTACTCTATGAGAATGTTTCTCAGAATTCTTGAAATTTTTTTACCCAACCCGAAAAAAGGGATTTTTAAAAAAACATTTTTGTCCAATTTAATAAGTGGAAACCTAAACATGCAAACCTTCTCATTAAGACAATTTATAGATAAATTAAGAAAAATATAGATAGCCCGAACTGGGAATCGAAGCCAGACCATGTCGGTATCGCGCCGAGTGCTCTACCAGTTGAGCTATCCAGCACTATTCTATATTCCGTTCAATTTAATCTATAACTTATTGGGCCACACCGCCCATCGTACGGTAACACACCAATTTAATAAGTGGAAACCTAATCATGCAAACCTTCTCAATAAGACAATTTGTAGATAAATTGAGAAAAATATAGATAACCCGAACTGGGAACTGGTAACTTTTTTAGTTTTAATTAATTAATATTTAGCAATGAATATTATTATTATTATTTTGTCATATTAATAAATAATAATAATAATAATAATAATAATAATAATAATAATAATAATAATAATAATAATAATAATAATAATAATAATAATAATAATAATAATAATAATAATAATAATAATAAAAATAATAATAATAATAATAATAATAATAATAATAATAATAATAATAATTTATTACCAGAAAAGATACAGATATTTGTTCTTAACTTAATTTTAATATTCAGATATTTACAAAAAAAAAATTCCAAAAATAATAAATTTTAGAAAAATAAAAAATAAATAATAAAAAAATATTTTTTTGCCGATCTCTGTGTCCACTGCTTGCTCTTCCTCTTGCACATCCTTTTTTCCTCACTGCTGGCTTGCACCACCACTTTATTTGACTACTTAGACTACTTTACACTTTTTCTGCATCTTTTTCCTCCACCCAAGTCTCAATTAACGCCACCGTGCGTTGTTACAGTTGAACGTGTTTTTTGACGCTCTGTTATATTTGTAATATAATTCTGTTCAACCGCTAGTGATTTTTGAATGTTATTATTATTATTATTGAGTGTTAATTTTTGTGATTAATTCAAGCCAATTAGTTACTTTAAAAGTTTATTAATTCTTATTGTTTAATTTGTTTTATTAATCAGTGTTGGCTTTTAGTCATTGACTATAAAATTTGTGAGATTCGTCAGCAGCTAGTCACAGTCGCTTCGATTGGACATTTGCGCTACGGTGCATCAGACTGGTACCCGTTACGGTTATCGATTGTTGTAACATTATCGACCGTTGCAATCATTCACGAGACACGATGGCAAAACCAAAGTGTGCTCTCTGTTATATAGAGATCGACAAAGTATCTGATTCTGTCAGAACGAAATTGAAATGTGCACATGTATATCATTCTGACTGTGTTGCAACGAAGCTTGCTATTGATGAAATAGATGTTTCAGAAGTTATACAACAAAAATGTCATTGCTGCTATTTTGATGATAGTGTTAGTAAATTAAGTAGTTTGCTCACTAAAATTGATAGGAGAATACAAGGCTTAAATGGAATGCAAAAGACCTTGGAAGTTATGGCTACTGATGTTAATGTACTAAAAGAAGACAACAAGGTCATTCGTCGAGACCTAAAATCTTGTCAAAATAAATTTTCTACAGTTGCTGCTGAATTCAAAGTAATTACAAGTGGTGTCGATGGTATTTCTCAAAAAGTCGTGTCTCATGACTCCCGCCTGGATGTTATTGAAAATAAGATCTCAACAGCGTCATCTGCGATAACTAAGTCTGCTGATGACACTATGCTATTACGTATGGCTTGTCTAAGCGTCTATAATCAACTTGTTATTACAGGAGTTCCTGAAACTGACACCACGACTGATCCTCAGAAACTTAAAAAAGATTTTCTTCCAGCTCTGGCTAACGTAATCAATGTTCAATTGTCCGAGCATGATATTTTATACGTACAACGAATGGGACGGAAGCCCCTGGACCCTCAATTAAGCAATGGTCGAGAGCTATACTTGTTGAGCTTGCATCGTCGGCAAAGTGTAATGAAATCATCAGTGTGAAGAAAAAACACCCGAATCTTTTAGGTTCGTCTATCGACTCTACCTTATCGTCGAGTAGAATAAGCATCAATCATCGAATACCACTCGAATTGCAGAAACTACGTGATGCAGTCCGTAAAAAGTTTAACGAAATAAGCCCGAGATCTATATGGATCGGTAATGGTGCTGTATTCTTAAGGAAGGATCCCACAACCAAGCCAATTAAAATTTTGCTAAGCACAGATCTATCGCTCATTGAATTATAACTCTTATCAGACGCTGACTCACTACATGGCTGCCACATACCATCGCCCAGATCATCAAGTTCTTATTTAATATCCACGACATTAAAGTCAAATCCTGATGCTCTAAAATTACCTATCATCAAAATTTGTTGTCTCAATGCCCAGTCTTTGGCATCTGATGCTCACCTTGATGAGTTTAGAAATTACTTTCATACGAATCACTACCATATTATTGCAGTGACTGAATCATGGTTAAATGAGGCAATTACTGATGCTCAAATCGCACTGCCATCTTATAATATTTTACGTGTAGATCGTCGTGGGCGAGTAGGTGGGGGTGTTGCATTATTTATTCACGATGGACTGCATCGTGGGCGAGTAGGTGGGGGTGTTGCATTATTTATTCACGATGGACTGCAATATCGTATATTAGCATCATCAATATCACAATCAGAAGATGGCATCCCAGAGTTCCTCATTGCTGAGGTCTGGAGACCATCTCAACCAAAGCTATTAATTGCAGTAATCTACAGGCCTCCAAAAGCTGGCCACCTAGAGATATTTCAAGATGAATTAGCACGACATACAAAGAAATATAAATTTATTTGCGTGATAGGCGATTTTAACGTAAATTTGATGACACAAACTCAGGATTCTTCAAATATAAGGGAATACTTTGCTTCTCAAGGACTGAAAATAATTCGCATGGACCCTACACATCATACAAGAACATCAGATACCTGGATTGATATCTGTGCAGTAAATGATCTCACTATGATTTCTTCTTGGGACAGTCTTCTCAGCCGTTTCTATCAGGACATGATCTGACATACCTATCTGTTAATTATAATACATTAGCCCACAGACGAACTACAGTTACTTCCAGGCCTCTAAAGAATATAGATCAAGAAGCTGCAGAAAATTTCATGTCAAATTATAATATGGCTGAGCTTGATGATCAATTGGATATTGACATTAAGCTTAGACTTTTTAATTCTATGATTGATGACCTTTTAGATGATGTTGCTCCATTGAGAACTTTTTCTGTAAATCGTCCACCTGTTCCGTGGTTATCTGCTGAGCTACGTTCATTAAAAAAGGAGAGAGATGCTTGTTGTAGAGCTGCGAAGCGATATGGATCGAATGCTCTGTTTGATAGATATATCGATCTTCGGCGTGAATTTAAACGAGGGATCTCCGTAGCTAAAAACAAGTATATACAATCTAAATATGAATCCAAAGGCAACTCCAAATCCTTTTGGAGAGTGATTGATAATCTAGGACTTACAAGAAAAGGAGCACATAACAATAATGAGCAGTTGATATCACCTAATGATCTAAACAAACATTTTGCCTCTATCTCTTCAGGTGATCCACTACTGAGTTTTGATGAATGTGTTCCAGATAATTACTATGAAGATCCTTTATTTCAGTTCCATCTTCATGATACTGAGGTAAATAGTGTTAAAAGTGCAATCAAGCGTATTTCTACTAGTGCTATGGGAATTGATGGTTTTTCAATACAAGTGTATAAAGTCCTGTTAAATATATTATTGCCGTATATTATTAATCTATTTAACGTATCTATCAATGATGGAATGTTTCCATCTTTATGGAAGCTGTCTATAGTGAAACCATTACCAAAAATTAGTCACCCGTCATCGCCTTCAGATTACAGACCAATATCACTGCTTTGTGCCCTATCTAAAGTGCTTGAAAGAGTGATTTATGAACAAGTTATTAAGTACCTATCGAGCAATGATCTTCTAGATAATAGGCAGACTGGATTTAGGGAAGGTATGGGGACCCAGACTGCTGTACTGAGATTTATAGATGATATTAGGCTTGGCATTGATGAAGGAGAGATCACTATTGCAGTATACTTTGACTTTACAAAAGCTTTCGATACTGTTGATCATCTATTACTTATGCGCAAGCTTTTTAAGCTCGGCTTTTCAATAAAAAGTGTCAAATGGTTTTATTCTTATCTTAGTGATTGATCTCAATCTGTGTTCATAAATGCTAATAATAGATCAGAATGGATTAAAATAAATTCTGGTGTTCCTCAGGGCAGTGTTCTTGGTCCTCTGCTTTTCTCTATATTTATTAACGATTTGCCGCGATGCTTGCGTATTGTTCATACCTTTTATATGCGGATGATCTTGTAATATATCTGCGTTGTAAACTTAAAGATATTGATAATTGTATTCGATGTATGAATGATGATATTAAACGTATTGATAGCTGGTGTTTAGCAAATAATCTTAGTCTTAATAAGTCTAAAACCAAAGCTATGGTTTTCGGTAGCATAATTAATGTTTGTAAATTGAATGTGAGTAATGCTAACAATGTAAATAATTTAAAACTATACCTAAATAATGTCGTAATTGAGTTTGTTAATACTTTCAAATATTTAGGTATTACACTTGACAGTACACTCTCATGGTACTCACATATCGCCAGTGTTAAAAAACGTGCTGCTTATGCTCTGTATAGGATTCGTTTAAATGATTCTAATCTAAAAACACCATTAAAACGTAGGCTGGTAATCGGACTAGTAATGCCTATATATGACTATTGCAACTGTGCACTCACGAACTTAACAGTAGACCTCAAGAGATCTTTGTTGGTTTCATTAAATAACTGCGTACGCTTTGTATTGAGAATTAAGAGAGATGAGCATATATCACGGCATCGACATCAATTGAGATGGCTAACACCTCATAGTCGTAGGCTACAGCTTATCTCATGCGAATTTTATAAGGCTTTATGTCTTATGCGACCAGGTCTTTTTGGGCACCAGTTAGTTCTTAGGCAAAATATTGCATCTCGCCGAAATTTCATCATGACGGTTACTCTTCTAGTTCTATTTGCTCGAACAGCAACTTACCAGAAGCCATTTTTGATTACGGGCTGTAATTTTTGGAACTCGTTTCAAATCGAAATTACGATATCGGTAACTTTAAATGAATTTCGAAGTAAATGCTATTTGTATTTAATGGATCCAGATAATCGGTAGAGTCTTAATAGATTAAACTATTATATGTGTTAGAATAAGTGAGTAAGCGTCTAAATTAAATTATTTTGTATTCTATTGAGTTCATTTAATTACATTATTATTATGGCTAATAATAATAACATAATACTATGTATATGTGTTAGAATGAGTGAGTAAGCGTCTAAATTATATTATATTCTGTTGATTTCATTTAATTATTATCGCTAATAATAATAACAACAAAATATTATGTATATTGATATTTGATCACAAGGAGCAGCAGCTCCATGATCGTAAAATAAATAAACTCAACTAAACTAAACTAATCAGGGACACTACTCGTATTTTTCTACTAGCATATTGAGCTCGCTATACTCTTTCGTGCCTGCTATGTTCCAGCACATTACTTCACAATTTTTTTCGTTACCATCACTATCTTTTTCTTTGTTCCTCCTTATTTTTTTTTTGTAATTGCACTCGCTTTTTTTTTATTGTCCTTATCTCCTCTTCTAGTATTGTTGTTGCACTCCTTGTTTATTTTCACTTCTTTTTTGATTCTCATTTTCCCTGATTGAGTTTATATTTTTTTTTTTCATTCACTCTGTTCTGGTCTCTTAACTAGACTCATTTTATCGTCCCAATACATCCAGTCGAAGTTTATGCATATTTTCATGTATCCAACTTTGGCCATGACTCCTTTCGCTCTCTCCCTTTTTTCGATTTCTTTTAGCCATTTGCCTACTTCTCTCTCTCTCTTTCTGTCGGCTCATCATCTATATAAACGTCTGTTCCCTTTAATTTCCATTTTTTTGTTACTAGGCTTCTTTTTTCTTCAATTGAGCTAAGTTTTAAAGTGATTAATCCTACCTCACTTCTTCCAACTGTGTTCCAGTCCACTATGTACCCAAGCTTTTCCTCTACTACTCTTATTGCTTCTTCATTGCTCTTGCATTTGTGTTTAATTCTTATTATCAATCTTTTTTGCTGTCTCTTTCTAATTTCTTCTTGTATTTCACTTTCTGTTAGTCGTCTTGGTTCCTTCTCTCCCTTTATTGTTGCTAGCTTCGTATTACTTACTCTCTTCCACATCCTTTTTTAGCGGGGTACTTGATACTATATTCCATCATTTTCTTTTTTCTGGGTCCTCTCTCACTCTATCATATCTCATCAGATCTTGTGTATAGCTTTTTTGTACGTAGTCCGCATTATTGAATTGCCTTTTATTATTTATTTCGTCTCGTTTTTTTGTGTTCAGTTCACTTACACATTCTATTTTGCTCTCTAGCTCTCTCCCTTTTTTTTCCGCCTTCAAACATCTTTCTGACAGCATTTCTCTTTCCTCGCCCCACTTTCTTTTTTCCACTTTCATTTCATCCCTTGTTTTTCTCTCTCTTTCTTTATAGTATTCACAGCTTTTGCAATTTTCTGTTTTTTTTTTCACATTTAATCTGTATTTCTTCCATCTTCTGTATCAGTTTGTTGTTTCTTAATTTGCTGGATTCTACAATGTCATTTAGTGTGTTACTCAGCATTAGCTCCCATTCTATCTCTTTCCTTTTATTTTCACTGACTAAACTCTCAAGTATGTACTCTGCTATTTTTTCAATTTCCTCGCCTGTTATTTTCTCTCCTGCGCCACCTTTTGTTTTCCCATCCGAACTACTTGATGTTTTGTCTGACTGTGATTCTACATTCTTCTTACTTGTCGACCGTTCGCTGCCTGTAGCACTATTTTCTTTTTCCTCCATTTCTCCATCTATGTTTTCCCGCGCATCTTGATGGACTAATGCTGTTACTTCCACTATTGTTTTCTCCAACTCATTTTCATCTCCTGACCCGTTTAATTTTTCATTTACGTCGGTTGTCATGTCGCTATTATTTATGCTTTTCTTCTTTGTATTATTCTCCGTGTTTAACATTCCAAAAAGCCTTATATCCGACTGACTTCTGCTCCTCGTATTGTATCTCCCTCTGGACCCTCTACCAGTCATTTTTTTTCAACTTTAAATTTTTGATCACCGGTTTTTTTTCTTTGCACTTTGATTTTTACTTTCAATTTTCTCTCTTTTTCTTGTATTTCGCTACTTTATTAATTTGCGCACTTTATTTTCACTATTTTATACAGCTTCTCCTATTTTTTAAAATTATTTTATAGTAATTTATTTGATCTCGCGTTTTTTGCGTCCGTTCAATTCGCCACCTAGCGACCGTTTTTTAATTTGCAACAAAATAATAAAATTATAATTTCCGCAACACCGCTGCAACAAGGTTATGATAAAATAAAATTATGATTTCCGCAACACCGCCGCAACACTTGACAAGCGAATCGTATATATTTTATCACTTTTGAAATAATTTTCTCATATAGAATAAGTAAAATTTGTAATCACTGTCGGTAGCGTAGCCTAGTCGTTAAAGCGCCGGTCTTTCGTTCGTAAGGTGCCGGGTTCAAATCCTACTAAAGCGTGTGCGATCGGTTGATAATTCTAGCGTTTTTTCCCTAAATTAAAAATTTCTACTCGGTTAGAAATTAAATTGACCTCAAATCTGATAACTCCCGCATCACAAAAATGATTGAACAAAAAAAAAAACAGTAAAAAATACAGACATTGAGTGAGTCTTTTTTTTTTTTAATTATTTGAAATTTCAGTACATCGCTATGTATATAATGGAAATTTTAATATATAGCCATATATAATTATCTTTTCCCGGACAATTGAACAAGTATTTGATAAAAACAATTATTTGTATTCTATTCAATCAAATGGAATGATAATAATAATAATAATAATAATAATAATAATAATAATAATAATAATAATAATAATAATAATAATAATAATAATAATAATAATAATAATAATAATAATAATAATAATAATAATAATAATAATAATAATAATAATAAGGTATTGAGGGAAGTCCTATGCAGGACCTTCCTAAAATCAAAACGACTCTCTGCAGCGAGTATGTGCGGAGACTCCGGAAAATCTGGTCATCAGAACTTTCCGGAAAGAACAAAGTCTCCGCAACAAACATGCTTGCTGTCCCGGTACTTCTTTACTCTTTTGGTGTCCTTAAATGGGCCCGAAAAGAGCTTAAAGACCTCGATATCAAGACACGCAAAGTCATGAATATAAATCGGAGCATGCACCCTAAGTCTTCAGTCGCCAGATTATACCTTTCCCGGCACATCGGAGGGAGAGGTCTTCAGAGCTTGGAGTGTCTACACGATCGTTTGGTTTTGGGTTTAACATATGAAGTTGTCAATTTCACAGCAGATGAAGACGACTTCCTTATGCAAATTGTTCATCAGCATGAGAATGCGCATAAGGGAGCGTTTTTATATAAGGCAGCAAAGTACGCGGCAAAATCCCTTGGTTTCGGAAGAGTAAATTCTCTTATTGAACTCCCTAAGGAGGAATTCAAGAGGGTCATCAGCAACGCTGAGCAGCAAAAACTGCTCAGTACACACATGGGCAAGTCAATGCACAGCGTGTTCTTTAAACACGTGCGTGAACATGGCTTGTCCGAGCAGCTGACGTTTTCCTTCCTTAAGTCAGCTGGCCTGATGTCCGAGACTGAAGGGTATATTTTTGCCTGCCAAGATGGTGTAATTAACACTCTCGAATACCGTGCAAAAGTGCTCCAGATGCAGCTACCCGACACATTGTGTAGGGTGTGTAAACAACATCCTGAGACGCTTATGCATCTCTTGTCAGCATGTCCTGTGCTGGCAAGAAGTGCATACGTCCAGCGTCACAATGCTGCTCTGCGAGTACTTTATTACCACCTTAGACATACGCACGGTATCGATAAAACACCAGTGCTGCCTTATTTGCCAGGAGATATTCCGCAAGTTGTTGAGAATGACCGTTGCCGTATTTATTGGAACGTGCCATTCGCAACAACGCGGAAAATAGATCATAATAAACCTGATATTGTGCTCTTCGATAAAACCGCTCGTAACATTTATGTTATTGAGTTTTCAGCTCCAGCTGAATATAACATCACGGTTAAAGAAGAGCACAAACACGAAATATATCAGGATCTCCTGTTTGAAATTGGCAAACTTTACCCAGGCTACCGTGTCAAGCTTGTCGTACTCATTGTTGGCGTCCTAGGAGGGATGAAACAGAATTTTGTATCTGCATTGGCTAAAATTCCAACTTGCTCATCGCAAGTTGAGTTTTTGGCATCGAGGATGCAAAAGGCTGTAATTCTCGGATCCCTCCGTCTCCTAAGACAACGAAACTTGGCCTGCTGCGCATGCTGATCATCTTGTTGATGAAGCATCGCAGCAGTAACGATTTGGCGCTCAGTTGAGGCCCTCGGTAGAGTTGGACTACCGGGGATAACCCCCTGAGCATTTAACTTGAAAAGAAATAATAATAATAATAATAATAATAATAATAATAATAATAATAAGAATAATAATAATAATAATAATAATAATAATAAGAAGAATAATAATAATAATAATAATAATAATAATAATAATAATAATAATAATAATAATAATAATAATAATAATAATAATAATAATAATAATAATAATAATAATAATAATAATAATAATAATAATAATAATAATAATAATAATAATAATAATAATAATAATAATAATAATAATAATAATAATAATAATAATAATAATAATAATAATAATAATAATAATAATAATAATAATAATAATAATAATAATAATAATAATAATAATAATAATAATAATAATAATAATAATAATAATAATAATAATAATAATAATAATAATAATAATAATAATAATAATAATAATAATAATAATAATAATAATAATAATAATAATAATAATAATAATAATAATAATAATAATAATAATAATAATAATAATAATAATAATAATAATAATAATAATAATAATAATAATAATAATAATAATAATAATAATAATAATAATAATAATAATAATAATAATAATAATAATAATAATAATAATAATAATAATAATAATAATAATAATAATAATAATAATAATAATAATAATAATAATAATAATAATAATAATAATAATAATAATAATAATAATAATAATAATAATAATAATAATAATAATAATAATAATAATAATAATAATAATAATAATAATAATAATAATAATAATAATAATAATAAATATTTTCACCCGGAGCCGCTGTGTTGCGGCAGAGATTTTAATAAAATTTTGACAGCATGCAGCTGTGTTGCGGCGGTGTTGCAGCGACGGTTCGGATTCAAATAAACAGCGTGCAGCTGTGTTGCAGCGATGTTGTGGCTAGGACAGCAGAGAATAAGAATTTAGCGTGCGGCGACTTTGTCCTCCAAATGGCTGTGTTGCAGCGGTGTTGTGGCAGAAGATAAAAATTTAATTTTTTAAACGTCAAATTTTATTTTTACTCGGGAGATAATTTTGATTTTCCGGATTTTTCTGGATTCGAGTTAACTGTTTTTTCTATGTAGTTATAAACTGCACAAAAATCAGATAATTGTAAAATGTATTTGTAATCAATACTAAAAGTTGGAATTAATTTATAATATAAAAATTAGGGTATGCCGAAAAACAACCTTTTTTTCTTTGGGCACTACCAGAAATCGATAAAATATGCCAAAATAAAAATTCTGTC
>OZ024712.1:10323772-10435073 GCA_964016945.1 Microplitis deprimator | reverse complement strand
TGCAAAGCTTAAAGCTGTTGCATTCTTATAAAATAAATAAAATGATTAAAGCTTCAAACAGCAGACTAGAATCAGGTGGAAGCAGAGCTGAAAGCTCTTACTTCTTCTTAAAATAAATTAATTAATTAATTAAAGCCTTAAAAACCGGACTAGATTCAGGTGGAAGGAGAGCTGAAGGCTTTACCTTCTTCTTAAAATAAATAAATTAATTAAAGCTTCAAATATTGCACAATACTTATGATACATCGGCATTTATTTCGCGGGATTTATTGAGTATCATAAGAGCCCTCCCTCATTCAAACGCTGCAGCAGAAAGGGCTTTTTCTATGATACCTGACGTTAAAACCAAAAAAAGGAACAGTTTAAATTCACAAAGTCTGAATTCGCTTTGCGTTATAAGATCGACCTTGAAATCGATATTTATTCGCGTATATTAATCAAATTTAAATTATTTAATTTTCATATTAATCGTCAACTTTTTTTCAGCTTTTTCCCTGTGGAAAACTTTTATTAAAAATTATTATTTTGATTATTATTCGTCCATTAACAAAACTAAAATTATTAAATATTCAATTATAAAGTTAGAGCTTTAAGCTCCGATGTATCATAAGTATTGTGCAATATTTGAAGCTTTAATTAATTTATTTATTTTGTGAAGAAGGTAAAGCCTTCAGCTCTCCTTCCACCTGAATCTAGTCTGGTTTTTAAGGCTTTAATTAATTAATTTATTTATTTTAAGAAGAAGTTAGAGCCTTCAGCTCTGCTTCTACCTGATTCTAGTCTGCTGTTTGAAGCTTTAATCATTTTATTCATTTTATAAGAATGCAACAGCTTTAAGCTTTGCAATTTAATATTAATTTTATTATCATTTAAAAAATTGTTAACGTTCTTTAAGTTTTCGGGTTTATATTATGGTTGATAGGCCTCTGAGAGACCCACCATAAAAAAAATGGGAACGCATCATGATACACAGTACCTCATGGGTGATGTGGAAACCTGTGTCATTAAAATTATTGAATAAAAAAAAAAAAAATTCGAATTAAAAAAAAAAAACCTGAATTTTGGTCGCGGAATCGAACACGCGACTCTGCGAACGTGATGCTAAAATGATAGCACGCGTCCATTGATCCTACTTAGAAATGAGAGACGTGAGGTAATATAAAAGTCGTATTTTAGACTTCAAGTAAGAGTTAAGTCTAATAATTATTATAAATAATATATAATTATATTATTATATATAATTAAATTATTAATAATAATAAATTAACTATTAGAACTACGGATAGTAGCATAAAAATGATAAAAAACGTTAAAGTCTAAAAATTGCGTTTTGTTATTTATTTAAATAATATTGATAAGCTTTTTTTGTAAAAATTAGTTAAGGATAATTAGAAAATAATTAATTATCAAGTAGTTAAAAAAAAAATAAATTCGACTCAGTCGCGGTTGTGAACACACGACCTCAAGCTCCTGAAACAAAAACATTGTCGCACGTCCACAGAACCAGTGTAACAATTGGATGCAACAGCTTTTATAAAAATTGTATTTGAAACTCTAAGTAACAATTAAAACTAATAACTAATATTAATAATAAATAACTTTTAATAATAATTATTTATTAAAATTACAAATAATAATCTAAAATTTATTATTAAATAAAAGTACAATGAGAGGATTATGTTTTAATATTTATTTATCCATTTTACAGCCATTTAAATTTGTTCAAAAAATTTTTAATTATCACTTAATTAACAAATTTGAACAAATAAATATTTAAAAATTCATTACGTTAAAAAATAATTAAAAAAAAAAAAAATCAAATTCGAGTGCGGATTCGAACACGCAACTCTAAGCGGGTACTAAACGACGCATGGTGGGAGAAACATTTCTCCTCCGTTCGTCTACAGCGCTCGGTTTCTCTCGGCTTCTTTCGGTTTCCCGACACACCGATAGACATGATTGCGTGTGTGCATCGCGCGCACGGCGTTCTGGAAGGGGTAAAAATATCGCACGTTCTGGCAGCACTGATCGCAGCAGTAACGAGTTGGCGCTCAGGTGAGGCCCCCGGTAGAGTCTGACTATCGGGGATAACCCCCTGAGCATTTAACTAGAAAAAGAAATAATAATAATAATAATAATAATAATAATAATAATAATAATAATAATAATAATAATAATAATAATTATAATAATAATAATAACAAGAATATTTATTACTATTCTTAAATAGATTTGTATAGAAATATTTAAACAAAACATACCAATTAGATTTTCGTAGGAAAATTATAAAATAAATAATAAAACAATCATAAGCTGCAGAAGCTCTGGTGAATATTTTTCGGAATTTTTTCTGAAAAACTCTGAAAAAGTCTTTGGAACTTTGAAAAAGTCTTCAAAAGTGTTCTTCGGAGAAAATTCCGAACATCTTCTACCAGGGAGTAGATGTAGATATATTTATATATTGAATGTATATTGTTTGAAATAAATTTACTAGCATTTTGCAATCCCATAGACAAAGCTTGAAAATAAGTGTGTATAAACACACTATAAAAATTAGTGTAATCCATCTGTAAGTGCGACGGACGTAATTTTACCCTGAAATTTTGTTATGACAGCGAGGGCTCCACCTTCACTGCGTACAGAATCCAGACCTGACAAATTTACTAACATTTTTCATCGTAACAGTTCCATGCCAACTTTTTCTCGGTGATATAGACGCACCCTAGTGTCTCTGGACAGACGAACTGGTCTCAGTTGATCAGAAAATGCCCGTGATACCCGATAGTATGAACGCATACGTTACCGGGGTAACACTGGTACAAGCGACACGTATGCTGGAAGATCAAATGGATCGCGGACGGTAGTGGCTGCAGGAAATGGTGCAGCAACCCGCCGGAATAGACCCGATTCGCGTATCGTCGCCACACGGTGACCCAACTGTACCAGCGACACACCTCGAACTTAGCGCGATCCCTACTGTAACTACTACCGCGAGTTCTGGACAAGCCACGACGCCCGTCAACGCACAAGACATTCGTGTCTTGTGCGTTGACAAATTACCGGATCCGGAACCCCTCACACTGCTACACCATCACGTGTGCAGTTCCAGACACCGTTGAATCAACACCGTGGCCATGATTCCGACCGACGTCACCACAGTTCATCGAGTGAGTCGGATTCAGACGATAGTTACTCATCTTCCTCATCTGAATACCACTCACACCGGAACTCGGGGCGTGAAAAACGTCATTCGTCACTGATGTTTGCTCGTGATCACGGAGCAATCGCCAGAAATTGGAAATTACCGTTTCCCGGTGACGGAACGATGACCAGCGACAAATTTTTGAGACGCTTGGTCGTATTAATGCGCAATGCAGAAATCCACAGATCGGATCGACTTACTGTGCTACCCGAAGTGTTCAAGGGAAAAGCTAAAGTCTGGTTCAGCGCAAACTACCACCGGTAGTTTAACTGGGATTCTTTTAGGGGTGAATTTCTGACATGGTGTGAGTGGTGGCCATCAATGCGAAATTAGGGCAGATATTCGTGCACGTAATAATTATACACGCGGTCGATACCACCGCAGAGCACACTGACTCGACCAGTGGTTCACAATCGGGACAAGGAGCGAAGAAGCGTAAATCGCGTCGATTTCACCGACAGAGGACTGCCGAGCAGGAGTTGGCACCCATGACACCTGGCGGACCTGACCAGTCGGTAAAACAGATTGCTGATAGGACTGTAAAAGCCCCAAATCAGCGCGGGAACGTGCAAAACCTGCCACCAAACCGACAACAGAACCAAAACGGGCAAAATCGCGGCGTAATCCCAAAGAATCCTCCTGGAGTACAGCAACAAGCTCCGAGGATGTCTAATCTACCTCTAAACAATCCTCCGAGAGGTCTAGTAAATCTTAACAGTGGTAATCGATTGCCTCCGGGGTTCAACAATAATAACAATTCATCGTTCGTTCGTAATTCGGGTCAAACGGAACAAAACAGATCCGCACGTCTGCGATTCTGCTATAATTGTGGTTTACGTGATCATTTGGGCTTATTTAGCCGAGAACTGCGACGGAGCATGAGATGCGGAACAATTGGAAAGGCGGCCGTTACTTGCTCATGTAACGTCGATAGCCGTCCTAACGCTTTCCAGTTACTAAAAAACGACGAAGCAGCCCGCCAGTAGAGGGTGGCGGTGCTGGACGTTCATCAGTCCCTTCGTTAACAATCACCAGGGAGCCGGTTTCGATGGATTTACGTCGTATTACTGTTCAGGCTGACGTACATGCTGTTTCTGATCCACCGTGCGAGGCCAAGTGTGAAGAAGATGCCACACTTGATGAAATTACCGCGGTAGAAGATCGAGCAGCTGTTATAACGCTGTCAATGAACCAATCGGTAGTTGAAAATAACGATTTTTGGCGTCTTCGTCACGGTAAATTCCGTCCGCAAGTTTTAATTAGCGCGGGTACCCGTCAAAAAGTCACGATTATCGACACGGGAGCTAGAACAACTGCTTTTGGTGACTGCGAAAGAATTAATGAACGACGGTTTCCCATGTCTTTATGAAACTCGACCGACGCGTTTTGGTATGGCAAATCGAACGACTGATGTGAGTGGAGATGTGGTGAACTTTAAAATGACCGATGGTGTCAAAGAGGTCACGTTTCCGGTTCATTATATTCCCCTGTTGGGTAGCTCAAACTTAATTGGTACGAACTTTATAAATCATGTTAATATGGAATTAGACCTGAAAAACCAAGCGTGGCGTATGCGTGATGGTGTTTGGCATGAATTGACGTTCGAACCCGAAATCCATTCGTGAGTTGAAAACGTTGCTGCCGTACACGAACTCACGAGTGATGAAATAACGCGACTACGCGAATTTCTGGACACATAGCGTAAATGAATGCCACCTAGTTTGGGATTGACCTCGTTGATAGAGCATGAGATCAGGCTCAAGGACGAGCGACCTATTAAACAACGAGTGTATCGTCGATCACCAGTGGTTTTACAAGCGTTACACGAGGCTATTGACAAGATGTTGACAGATGACATCATTGAGCCTGCTCCAGCGTCGGAATGGGCCAGTCAGCCTATTATCGTTAAAAAGCCTGACGGATCGTGTCGTATGTGCGTTAATTTCCGCGACGTAAATAAGGTAACTGAAAAAGACACGTACCGACCGCCGGATATAATCGAGATTTTGACGAATCATTCATGATTAATTACAATATTTTTATAATTTACTTATATAATGAAAATGAGGCCCAGGCCCAAATAATAACTAATTAAGGGCGATTGACGCACTCCATGGGTGGTCAACAGGTGGTCGCCCTAAAAACTAATCAGATAGATACGGAGACTTATTGCGAGTAGACACGCTGTTGCTATAATCTATTTATTTTTACGCTGTGAATACGTTTGTCTTTTTTTGCTTTCAAGTGGTTGAAAATATTTATTTATTAAAGTCCATCGGGTAATTTATTCAATTTGGTCTGATCATCGTGTTGCCGAGATTTCATCTCCGAGTAAGTACCTTGTAATTTTCTCGTGGCATTTTCACTCGAAAATACCGGTATCTGTTGGTCACCATAGCAAATACAAATTCACGTGCTTGCTTTGCACCCTGGTGTAGATAATAACAATTATTTATTACCTGAATGATACGTATTGATAATTACATTGTTAATTGAAAGATTATTGTTCTTATCTCTTTGTTTAGTTATTAATTATATTCGTGATCTGTGTATAGTGATAATATATACATATATATATATCCTATATTCTTTGTTAGTTTTTGCTTATAGTATATATATATTAAATCAGCCGGCAGTGTGGTGAGACGCGGCAAATAATTTTGATTGTATTGTATTTAGGAGGAAAAATTCCTCAAGTACTGACATCATAATTCGGATGAAAAATTCCCGAATTATAATAATAATTATTTATTATTTAAAATATTTATGAAAAATATTTGATATCTTATTATTATTTATATTAGATATTAATTATTAATATTAATTAATGGATAATTGTTATTTATGAAAGAATTTATTTGATTATTATAAATAATTATTGAACATTGAAAAGAGATTCTTTTCGTATTTAATTTGACAACTTATAATTTGAACTTGGGTTTGTGATACTGAATTGAGTGTGCCCTGATTAAGAAAAATGATTTGCTCCATGTTAAGTGTATATCTATATATTAGTCGACTCAAATTGTTTTAAATCGTTTCAAATTGTTTTGAATTATTCCAAATCATTTTTTTTAATCAGGGTGAGTTCAGAGTGGTGTCGCCGTATCTGTCTCTCTCTCTCTCTCTCTCTCTCTCTCTCTCTAACGTATAGAGAGACGACTTAGCGTACAATTATTATTATTATTTATATGAATTCTGATAAAACTATCTTTTTCTTTTGTTTAAATTTAATACACTATTGTTATTAATCAATTAATTATCGATTGAATTTATATATTATTTATTTGGAAATTTGAGTTTATAAATTCCAACCCCAGGGATTAAATTATTATTATTTTGAATTGTTTAAGGCTAAACAGCCAAATATTATTAATTATTATATACATTTGACCAGATATCGTAAGAAAATTTGCCATTATTTTATATACAATTAAATTTGTGGATCTTTTCCTACTAAATTAATTTTATTTTCTTATTTTATTTACTATTTCTATTATTTCTTGCATATTGAATATTTATATTTTCATTTGATTGTTTATCCGCCTTGTCAGCAAACTGCTCGCTTAGATTTCCCTGATTAAAAGAAACGATTAGTAATGTTAAGTGTCCATAAGAAAGGCGATATAAAAGTATTTTAAGTATTCAAAAGCATTAAAAAGTATTTAAAATTTTTTTTTCCTAATCGTTTCTTTAAATAAGGGTTCCCTCTCGTAAGTTTTCCCCTGAATAAAAATTTTTGTCCGTTTTGGATAAACGGTTTGGCACCCTCGTGCACTAACCCAGCCTGAGGAGCTGGTTCAGGCACTATTATTATTTATCTATAATTTATTAATATCATCTTTGGACATAATTAAATATTTATTGAAATTAAATTTATTAATATTATTTTGAACCACATACAGTTGAGGGCTTGAGGTGACCACATACAGTTGAGGGCTTATTCGCATCTCCGTCGCAAAATTAAAAATGGTATACGTTATACTTTTTTCGAATCTTTGAATGCAATCTAATTGGTGATGTAGATTCAATGTAGATTTATAAGTATTCAATTTTTTAATTTCGAATCGTTTTAAATGATTTTTAATTGCTTATTAAAGTTTCCACTTATTAAATCGATTTAAATCGTTTAAACAGGATTTTGTCAATCAGGGATTGTAAAAAATTACTCCATGATTTATAAAGTTTATAAAAAATAGTTTAATCTATACACTGTTAAAAGTTTTTCCGGTTTTCCATCAGGATAATTTTCATGGGAATTGAATGGAACTTATTAATTTTACACAAAGAAAAAAAAATTATTTTGCTTATAAGTAATTTTTCTTGAATAAATCTTTAAAATTGATTTAACAGTAGAATTACTAATTTGAATAATTTAAATTCCTTGATATAATGGATATTTTTTTTTACTGTAATAAATTTAATACTCAAACCCAAAAAAAAAATTTAAGTCACATACAAGAAAGTCACGACTGTGAATAAAGTAATGCAATGTGTTCAATCAATAAAAAGTGATAACTTGAACTAAAATATAAATCTCTAAACAAGAGTATTACGGTTTTAAAACCATTCTCTGATAGTGCCCCCCCCCCACCCACTTTTTAAAAATATTCAATGACTTTCAACTGTCGTAACTGTATTCAAATTTTATTAATTAATTAGAAAAAAGTTGGAAAACCCAAAAATGCACACCTCCATCGCTCATGTGATTTTTAATCATTACTTTTTTTTTTCTTTTTATGACTTAAATTATCTACTTTATTTTTTTTTAATTTTTTATTTTCAGTTTAGTTTAAAAAAAAATTTTTTTTAAGTATACCGGGTTTTTGTCGTAGATGTCGCTCTCTTTTTTAATCCGATTGTTACGCTAGTACTGCTGCTAGTAGTTGGTGGAGTAAAAAGAAAATAAGGGCATAAAGAATAGCAACAATAAGACATTGCAGCTAAAGTTTTCGTGAAAGACAAGTTCTTAAGTTCTAATTAATTGCAATTAAATCGAAAAGAGTTGGATAGTGATTAACGAAAGGGTGCTTGTAGTCACCAAATTAATCACTGCATACAAAATCTGATAGATTCTTATATCTGTATGTATAAGGCCCTATACGTAACTATAGTACTACTCATAGAACTCATCCATTCTTATAAAATCTCTATAGGAATGTATGAGAATCTATTGGATTCTACGAGATTTTCTAAACAGGGATGGTAATGAAAAAAAAAAATCAAGTCCGTGGGTCATTTTATTCGGGCTTTATCCCGATCAAAAGAAATCAGTTGATTAATTGCCATCAGGACTCCCCTCAAATAAATTATTTATTTTATAAATAACATAATGGGTCATCAACTGTATGCTGTATTACAATTTTTCCTCAATAACTTCTCTATATGATGATATAAATTTTAACCTATTTAAATATATTTTAAAAAGTGTAGTGGTCATTAAAAGTGACCGAGGTACCCGAAAAAAATCAAGTGACAGTAAAGCACCCTCAGCGCTTTCACGCTTGAGGTCCCTCTCCGAAAATTCCCATAGAATCCACTCAACTGCGACAAAAACCGCATAGAATCCTATAGACTGTATTGGTTTCTATGCGGTTTTTGTCGCAGTTGAGTGGATTCTATGGAAATTTTTGGATAGGGGTGTGCAATAATTATTACTTTTCAATTCTAAGTTTCAAAGAAACATTAAAAATCATCATAAATTTATCGAGATGAATCAGCTTAGTAGACACTGGGTGGGCTTTAAAACACGACGGTCGTAGATTTCGAGAGCTGTCACAGGAAAATTTTCAAAAGTTTTTTGCAAGTCATATCCCTGGCGGTCCTGATGATTTACAGTGATGTAAGGTAAATCACGGTGAATCACAGTAAATCACGCTAATAGGGTGAAATTACGGTGATTCACGGTAATTCGCGGCGATTCACCGTGAATCGAGATGATTTGCGGTTAATCACCGGGACTCACCGTGAATCTCCGTCATTCCCAGTGATGTCAGCATAAGATCACGGTGAGCTTTCACGGTGATTAGCGGTAAAATCACGGTGATTTCTCATAGTGATTTATGGTGAGACACGGTACAATTTTCTTGAGCTCCCACGTTGAGTCTCGGTGATTTCTTACAGTGATTCGAGGTAAAATCAAGGTAGAATCACAGTGATGCTTCATAATCGAGCAATAAAGATTTAGCGTGATTCATTCTTGAGAGATCAAGTAAATATATGGGAGTGAAAAGTCACCGGTGCTAGGCAGCAGCAGCGGGAGCAGTTCAGTGCTCGTCACGAGATTGCGCCTAGCTGCTTGTAGTGTCCTTCCCTGATTAAGAAAAATTATTTGAAATGATTCAAAATAATTTGAAATGATTTAAAACAATTTAAATCGACTAATTCCTAGATATACTTAGCATGGATTAAATCATTTTTCTTAATCAGGGTTGGTAAGAAATTCATTCTAGAAATGTTATACTCCAAACTTGAAAGCTATTCTGACACAGGTATTCCTCTGTTATTCGACAGAGTAAGAAGTACCTTTTTTGATAGTAATATAGTATATTCTATTTTCTATATTACATTATGACATTAATATTTATTATCAATGTATCCAATAATAATTTTTTTTTGAAATTGGCCTTGCAAAGTCTGAAAAATTATTTATTCGACCCGACACGTCAATTTTTTGGAAAGAGATTACATTTCTTTGACTAGTAATAATTTTTACTGTACAGATTTACTGTAGATTTTTACAGTGATTTACTGTAGATCCGAACCACTCGGGGGCGATTTACGATAACATCGCGGTTAGCTCTCGCGGTGATACACGGTACTTCACCGTGAACCAGGACCACCAGGGACATAAACACTAGTTATGGAAGAATACCGACGTTATAAGGTAATTTAAGTTAAATTATGTTTATTATTTCTGTTACATAATTTTAATGATTATTTTTTTTTGAAGCCTGATCATACCTGAATATTTGCGTGCCGATTATGCTTGCTCAGGCCTGATGATCTCTTCTTGGGATTTCAAGGTGTCACAAAACCAACGTCTTATTCTTGGTGTTTTTAAAAATGCTCAGTTGAAAGTTCTCGAAAATGATGTCTTTAAGAACCCTTTATACGACTTCTTGAAGACACCTCTTAAACAGAGGTCTTATAAGACGTCTTTTAAGACACTGTAAAGTTATTCTAATTTGAATGCTGTCTGGGTTTTGTTCGTGTCTTCAAGCTGATTATAAATTAATTATTAGAAACTAATTTTTTAGCTAAATTCAAAAAATTCGAAACTCAGAAATCTTGCAATCACCGCTAAGCCAAGAAAACTGGTAATCCGCCAAGCGTCTTCTTAATCTTCAAGGGCCGTCAACTCTTTCTTCCGCTTAATTCATTCTGCATGCGTAGTTTTTTCGTTCTTTTATTCTTATCCTTAATGCTAAATTATATCTAAAATTGTCAATACATATTTTGAGTGTGACGGTCGGCACACACTGTGTCTCTGCGCAGCCAGTTGACTCACTATAATTTTCTTGCACCTATCTATTAAAAACACCAAAATATTTTTCCAAATCACTCTGTCACAAAATTAAAAATTCCATTCTTACGTTGAAATAATAACAAGATATTGTATAATAACTTAGACGAAGTCAGGATTAATTATTTTTATTCAATTTTACAATTTTTATTAATTATTGTGCTGGCGGCTTTCCCATTGCTCAGGAGTTAATGTTTTTTGCGAAAAAGCATGAATTTCTTTCAATTCTTCCTCCAAAATTGAATTGACGAGTCTAAAAATAGTATGTAATTTTTAATCATTTTTTATCACCTTTAAATCTGGATATTATTATTCAATAAATATAGCATATTCAAATTTTACTATGTAATATTTTGTTTCAACAGAAATAAAAAAAAAAATAATAATTTGGAAAATCCAAAACTTGACCCCTGAAATGTTCATATTATATTTTTATCAACCACACTGAGAGAAAAATTTATTTGAGCCAAATAAATAGATTTATTTGATCGAACAAAATCATTTATTACATTCAAATATATATTCGTTTATAGTTAATAAATCTTGATTGAAAAAAATTTTCAAATAAAAATTTGTAAACTATAAACAAATCAATATTTTATTCAAATGAACCACATCTTTGTCTCAAATAAATAGTAATTGGGTCCATTCAAATATGGGATTCATTAGCGTGAAACAAATCTTACTTGGCTAAAATACATTGTTCTCTCAGTGCACCGTAAATGTTTCGCGTGCGTGTCGTTATAATAAAAAAAATCAAGTTAATTTAGTGCATGGTTCGCGAGATAACGAATTTACATCCGGGCATCCCTATAACTAGATCAACTGACGTCGAACCGAAATTTTTTTTTGGTCAACTGTTTTTCAATAGAGTACTCAAGAAAAAGACTTTAAATTATGTTAAAATGTTTATCAGAATGCGCTCTAGAAAATAGTACACGGAGAGAAAAACATGGGAATTTTTCACATTTTACTTAGGAGAAATTCCTATCTTGACATAGCAAATTTTGCTTTATCAACATGGGAAATTTTATTAGGGAAAAATGAGAATATAACGATTTTTTATGGAAAGTTTACCCACATATTATAGGCATATCTTCTATATTACCATTGGAAAAATTTCCATGCCGACATGTGAAAATTCCCTTTTTAACATTACTGAAATTCCTATATTAACATGAGTACTTTTACAATGTCAGCATAGGAAGTTTTCCTATGTTACCAGAGTAATTTCTTCTATATATTCATAGGAATTTTTTCTAGGTTGACAAGGAAAAAATTCCTCTGTTAACATAGTAAATATTCTTACGTTAACATAGTAAAAATACCCATGTTGACATAGGAAAAATGTTCTAGTCAACACAGAGAAAAATGCTATGTTGCATGGGAAAAATCCACAAGAAGCTAAAATCAACATAATACCAAATATTTTCGTTATTATTATGATTTAGACCTTAAAGTTATCGAGAAATTTTGTGTAATATAATTAAAATTTTTTTGTAGCACCTACCAATGAACAAATGTTTTTATAAATTCAATTAATATAAATGTGTATGTAAAAGTCAATTACATCGTGTTTTCGACAGTATATGATCATCAATTCAATTAATTAATTCTGATTTACTTAATAAATTACGTATAAAAAACATCAGTTTACGAATATTTCATTTTTACATACATTGGAATTTTTACTTTGTTAACATGGGAAATTATCCCATGCTGACATTGAGGAATTTCCTATCTCATTAAAGGGATTCCGGCAATGTTAACACAGAAATTTTATCAATGTCTGCATAGGAATTTTTCATATTTTAACATGGGAAAAATTCCCATGTTAACATTGGAATTGTTCCTATATTACATAGTTATTTTTCCAAAGTTGGTATAAAAAAATTTACATTGTCAATATAGAAATAATTCCTATGTAACAGCGCAAAATTTGCTATGTGACATGGATATAATTCAGATGTTGACATAGTAAAATTTACAACGCCAACAAAGGATTTTTCCCCAAGCAAAATTGGAAAAATTCCAATTTTTTTCTCTCCGTGTGTAAAAAATTTTTTTTCTTGTTTTTTGAAAATAAAAGTCTTGTAGGAAATTAAATTCTCTACAAATAATCTATTGAGTGTTTTCTCCGGAGAACTAACAGAAAAAAAGTTATGGAGCTTTAAACTATATTAAATAGTATAACTTCATGTTTTCATTGTATTAAACAGTTTTTGGATAGAAATTTTTTTCATCGGAGCTAATGTTATCTATCAATTTTTTTTTGAACACATCGGAAAAATTTTCCTTACTTTCGTAACAGAACTTTTTTTTTAATTTAAAAATACAGAAAAAAAAAAATTTGAATTCTTAAAAAAAATATTTTAAAAAATCCGGAAATTATCTTGACGTGAAGTTTTTCAATTCAGTATTGTTTCAAGCTTCATAACTTTTTTTCTTCTAGTTGTACGAAGAAAACACTCAGAGGTTGTTTCGTAGAGAATTAAATTTCCTACAAGACCATGTATTTTGATTTTAGAAAAAAAATTTTTAAATACTGTTATATATAAAAAACAAAATCAAATTTTTTTACATGTAATTCAAATGAGAAAATTAATATGTGTTGAGCTCTTAGCAGAATTGAGCTTTCGAGCTACTCTTTTGGGAGAATTTTTCTAATACCTAAGACTAACTTTTAAGACCATAAGGCTTGCAAAAATAAAAAAAAATGTTTATTTTGAAACACTCAAATATATGTATGGGTCATTCGATGCCAAATCACGCGATTTTAAAAATCATATTTTTTAATCTGGTTGAATTTTTCATATGTTTTTGTACATATGAAAGACACCTAATCCTAAATTTTGAGCCCTTAATTTTCAAAAACCTTGGAGATATGAATTTTGGAAAATCGCGAAAAAATAACGATGAGGTAATTTTCAGAAATTCATAACTCCTGTTTAAGTTATCATAATTTCATTTCGGCAGTGGCTATTTTCTTTTCGTTTAAATCTAGTTTTTGAAAAAAAAATTAAATTAAAAAATTTTTTTCTTTTTCACCGTTTTTTCTTACACTTTAACTCAAATTTTGACTTCTTTTGAAGACTGACATTTTTACTTTTCTTGAAGAAAATATATGTTTTACAAGAGTGTAAAACAAATTTTTTAAGCCCTTTGCCAAAGTGGGATTCAAATATCTTCGATTTTTTAAGCAAATTTTTTGTATTTTTTTAATCAAAAATTCGAGGTTTTTGAAGATATTTTAATTTTTCACCAAAATTTCAGTGTAAATATAAAAAAATAATATTTTCCTACTGTGCCAATTATATAAATTGAAAATCTTTATTGATGTTGCGAATTTTTTAAATTAACTTATTTTTTGTTGCAACATATCAATAAAGATTTTCAATTTATATAATTGGCACAGTAGGAAAGTATTCTTTGTTTATATTTACATTGAAATTTTGGTGAAAAATTAAAAAATCTTCAAAAAACACGAATTTTTGATTAAAAAAATGCGAAAAAGTTGGTTAAAAAAATCGAAGATATTTGAATTTCACTTTGGCAAAGGGCTTAAAAAATTTGTTTTACACTCTTGTAAAACATATATTTTCTTCAAGAAAATTAAAAATTTCGGTCTTCAAAAAAAGTCAAAATTTGAATTAAAATGCAAGAAAAAACGGTGAAAAAGAAAAAAATTGAAAAAAAAATTTTTTTTTCGAAAACTAAATTTAAACGTGAAGAAAATAGCCACCGCCGAAATGAAATTACGATAATTTAATCAGGAGTTATGTATTTCTGAAAATTACCTCCTCGTTAATTTTTCGCGATTTTCAAAAATTCATATCTCCAAGGTTTTTGAAAATTAATGGCTCAAAATTTAGGATTAGGTGTCTTTTTATATGTACAAAAACATGTAAAAAATTCAACTGGATCAAAAAATATGATTTTTAAAATCAGGTGATATGGCATGGAATGACCCGTAACCGGGAAAAATGATCAGATATAAACAGGCATGAGTCTTTATGTCTGATCAGATATGAAAAATGACCGAGTCTGACCAGACCTGGCCAGACAAGTTCAGGTCTGATCAGGTATATTCATGTCTGTTCATGCCCACCCGGGTAAAAAAATTATAGATAAGAAATGGCTCTGTATAATTATATATAATTATTTATAATTATATATAATTATTTATAATTATACATAATTATTTATAATTATATATAATTATTTATAATTATATACAATTATATATAATTATTTATAATTATATACAATTATATATAAATATTTATAATTATATACAATTACATATAATTATTTCTATAAAAAAAAAAAAAAAATCGGGCGTGTGTAGGACTTGAACCGTGGACCTCGCGCTCGAAAGTTTAACCCGCTACCCGTTGACTTAAGATATTGACTTGAAAAATAAGTTTCGTATGAACTTCAAGTAATAAAAATCCTACCAAAAACAGATTCTTTGTAGAAAGTCGCGCCAAGTACACGTTTAAAATTTTTTAAAAGTAAAAAACAATTATTTTTTACAAAAAAAAAGTCAAATCGAAAAAATACCAAGTACCTAATATGATTCAAAGTCATACTAAACATTTTCAGAAAATTAAAAAAAAAAAATTGTATAACAAAATTTCAATGTACTTGGTGTGCTTTACTACATGTACTCAAGCAAAATTAATTTCTAATAAAATCAAAACATGTTCTTTTTTCTACTATTTTGTAAGCACACCAAGTACATTGAATTTTTGTTGTACAATTTTTTTTTTAATTTTCTGAAAATGTTTACCATGACTTTGAATCATACTAGGTACTTGGTATTTTTTCGATTTGACTTTTTTTTTTTTGTAAAAAATAATTGTTTTTTACTTTTAAAAAATTTTAAACGTGTAGTTGGCGCGACTTTCTACAGAGAATCTGTTTTTGGTAGGATTCATTTTTTTTTTTGTAGTGTTTTTATATTTTTACACATAAAAGTGTAATTACTCGTAAGCTGCTCAATATTTTTCAAATTTATATATATATATATATATATATCACTAAATTGCCCGATTTGGTACTGTCTAGCGGATATAACTATATACACAACAAAACGAAGTTTCAAATTTTGACGTAATTATTGACTATAAGTTGTTACCAATATAACGTTCCTAGAAAGTTGACGTTAATCTACTGCCGCAACCTGTCGCCAACTTTATGAGAAAATTGAAGGCAACTTTCCGTCATTCCTGTCAACTAAGGGAATGCCAGCTGTTGGCACACATTTTTTCAGAAAGTAGGCGACTAGTTGCCGTCAACTTATGAAAATACCAACTATCTTTGCTGCCAACTTGATAGCAAGTTGCTGCAATTGGTTGCCACTAGCTCGCTTTCAACTTGATTATCAGAAATCGCTTATGGCTGAGGCAGGTATACGACTCAGCTATAAATGACCCTACCAAAAATAAAACTCTACCCGATTGAAGTCAGCCGCATCATACCTACCTAGAAAATTCCCGCTCCAATAAAATATCTTACCATCTTAATATCTCTACCAATGAAAAAATCTACCATGATATAATCACTACCAAGTTGCAGTTATGAATAAATTCTACCGTTTGAAATCCCTACCATCAACTTTAGAATGTATATTTTACAGACAATAAATTTATTTTTAATTAATTGGGAATAATTTGGGAAGATTTAGGAATATGACTCTATTATTTAGGACTAATTAATTATTACTGAGTAATTATTTAATATTGTTTGAGCGTTTAGTGCGCATGTTAGAAAATATAATTAACACGACTTTTTCGATAACTGATAGTAAACTATTTGGGAAGAAAGTTATGAATTGTTTAAGTTTTAAAATCCCAAATGCTAATTACTCATTAATTAATTAGTCCTAAATAATAGAGTCATATTCCTAAATCTTCCCAAATTATTCCCAATTAATTGAAAACAAATTTATTGTCTGTAAAATATACATTCTAAAGTTGATGGTAAGGATTTCAAACCGTAGAATTTATTCATAAATGCAATTTGGTAGTGTTTTTTTCTGGTAGTGATTATATCATGGTAGATTTTTTCATTGGTAGTGTTATGTCAGAAATTGACATAAATAAATGTTTTATGGGTATTTGGCCCAAGCCGAAGCCTATAGACCGGGAACCCCAGAGACCTTATATTAAAGAGGATAGGTTTATTTTTAAATTAATAACACGATGTTAAAAATATTAATTCTTAATTATATTGCCAACTTAATTACAAAATTTCGAGGTTTGGAGATTGTGTTTCTTATAACATTAAATCTTAATCGTAATAATCAAAATTCAAATATCCTTTTTAATATAATCCAAAGATAACGGTTAACCGATTAAAAATTAGAGAATAAAAAATAATTAAAATTCTAAATTGCAGTTCTATATAATTCAAATTAAATTGTAATTTAATTAGCGCAAGATGATTTTTAAAATAGTATGGCGAAATTATTTGAAACACTTTTTGAAAAAACAATTTGAAGTAAATCGGAGACGATGTACTTTAAGGATTATCAATTGATTTGAGTTTAGTTATTATTTAAATGCGAATGAAATATTTTTGTCGAGCAATTTTTTAAAGATTATTAGGTGGCTACTAGCCGACGCTAATTTACAATAAAAGTTTGATAGAAATAACTTATTAGGTGGCTACTAGCCCACTCTAATTTACAATAGGAGAAAATGATTATAAAAATGGATCATTAGGTGGCTACTCAGCCGACTCTAATTTATTTTCCAAAGAGAAAAAAAAATGATAGTTAATGGTATTTAATTAAAAATCGTACCTGGATTTTTTTTATGTAGTACGCTGGTTTACTTAGGTAGTACTTATTTATTCTGATATTTTCACTCGCAGTTTTTATATTGCTCGACACTTATTCTTTTTCTACTGTTGAACTTTACACTAGGCTGGTCAGGACACGAGAGAGCGAGTACATGTAAAATCTGCCTAGATATAGCGATTTTTTCGGGTGGACCCAATTCCGTAAATTTGGGGGAATTTCCACGCCTACGCTCTGCCGTGTCCATCCAACTTTTTCCACTTCCTTCCGGAAACCCATCGTTTCGGGGCCGCACTATCCCTTCCACATTGTTTTTTCCACTGACGTAGTTGCTTCGGACCCCCTCTACATGGGTCCTCCACAACCCGCCCATTGACCTTATTGGATAAATTATTTTTTTCTTTTCTTTTTTTTTTTTTTTTTTGTTATTCTCATATTATTGTTAAACTATATCATTTGGTAAATCTTATAAACTATATTATTTATAAATGATAATTTTATAAACTACATCATTTTGTAGAATATATAATTTATGGATTAATTTCCTCTTAATTAATTAATTGATTATTCTTATTGCCTATGGTCATTTTATATTCTTTTTTCTATTTTTTTATGTTTTACAAGTTTGGTTACTTGATAATTTTTCATTTGAATATTTATTATTTAGTATTTAAATTTTATTCTATTATAATTTTTTTGTTTGTGTCGCTTTCTATTTTAAATGGTTTTACTATCTTAATGGAAACCTTTTTGCTTGTTTGTTTAACTACTCACTTGTCCAAACACCATAATTTGTTTTTAAATGTTTTTTCAATTTGGAAAACATTCAAAAACTCATTACAGATATGTATTATTTACTTTAGGTCTTATTTAGAGTGTGCTGGCGATAAGAAAGTGCGTCAGCAGCCACTCTGACCCTGGGTGAGGATTAAAATTCCTTTTCACCCAATATTATATTAAAATATAGATTAGGTGTTCGAACAAGTTTCCTAATGTCAACCAAAATGTTAAGTAAAACATAAAATGTAAGATTTAAATAAAATAAAATAAGATGAAATAATATATAAACAAACGAAAAATAGTCTGGACGTAACAGTAGAGATTTTGAAATGGTAGGTATTTTATTGGAGCGGGAATTTTCGAGGTAGGTATGATGCGGGTGACTTCAGTTAGAGTTTTATCTTTGGTAGGGTCACTTATGGCTGAGTCGTGTACCTGCCATGGGTGAAGTTGTATATCTGAGCTCTACTTACTTAATAATCGTTTGTTGGTCGTTTGCCGATCAATGTTGGTCTATCAAAGTTGCTTGTGGGTTGATCGCTTAATTATGAAAAAGTAAATAAAAATTAGCCTTTAATTTTTTGCCATTTAACCCCTATACTTCGAAATTTTTTTATTTAAATCGCTAGAAAATCTTTTGTCGGTGATTGCCGGTTAAAACAAAAATGTAATTAAGAAACTAGCATTGCCATTAGTAGTCGTCAATTGAAATAATATTTGTTTTGGATAATGATAATAAATCTTCCGTTTAAAAATTAACTTAAAAAATAATTATTTGTTTCCATTGATTAAAAACCCGGTTTTCAAATTTCGTCAATAAGGTATTGACAGGTAGTGTCTCAATGTTGTTAGATGTACGAAATAACCCTAAATGCCACTTTAGCTTAAAATTGACCGTAATTTGATAATTGAAATTATCGAAATTTGCTGCCCGAATTGGCTGACAATTTGATAGCAAAACTTGGAAAAAAAATTAGCGGTTAATTTTTCCTCAATTTAGAGGTAACTTTTTTTTTTTACTAGAAAAAAACCCTTATAAAAGTTCCCATGAAATTTTCGTCAAATGTCTGTCAACTTCGGGCTTTTCCATTTTTGACGGTAATTCGTATTACAAATTACCGTATTCGTATACGACTTTTAAAGTAAATTTGCATTCGGATTCGAGTAGTAAATTTACGTCAAATTGTAAAGTAAGTTTTATGCAAATTCTCGTAAAAAACGGAATAGCCCGAAGTTGGCAGACATTTGACGAAAATTTCAAGGAGACTTTCGTAAAGTAAACTTTTGCTAAACAAACTGTGCTATTAGGGAATATCCTTACAATTAGCATTAATTTTTTTATAATAACATTACTCAATTAACATTATTCTATGAATAATAATATAGATAAAGGGGAAATCACGAATAAACGATTTTCCAGCGATTCAAATGAAAAAGTTGAAAAAATATCGAAGTAATGGGGTTCAATGGAGAAAATTAAATAAACGATTAGCCGGCTAAATACTTTAATAGACCAACATTGACCGATAAGCAATCAACAAACGATTGCAGTTAGAATAAATCAGAGCAATTTGTAATAAGGGGCTAAGTAAGTGGAGCTCAAATTGATGACAACTTTCAGCTTTTGTAAGTGTTCCTCCAAGTCGTTATTCACTTTCTTAGAAACTTGGCAACCAGTTGTGGTCAATTTATAGAAATGTCGATTTCGCGGTCAACTTGATGACAAGTTGCTGCAGTAGACTGTCGTTAGCTTGCTGTCAGCTTGGCTATCTAGGTTGATACTGCTTAGCGAATAGAACTACACCATATATATAATTATTATCACAACTTAATTAATTATGAATTATTCAACTACGTTTACTTATTTACATATACAATTATATCATATGAGTTAGTTAACTAATGAACAGTTAAATTTTAAATTTTGTTTTATAAAGTGAATTTTTTCCTTTTATGATAATAAATTTATTATAACTATTATTAAGTTACAATTATTATTAATTTAATAATGATAGTAATTATTGTAATAACCCAGACAGCATTCAAGTCAGAATGACTGCTTTACGACATCTTTTTGAAGGCGTCCTCAAGAAGTCTTATAGTGACTTCTCAAAGGTGTCATTTTTAAGAACTCTTAATTAAGAGTTCTTGAAGACTCCATAAATAAGACGTCAGTTTTGTGACGTCTAAATGTATTCTTTTTTAAACTTCTTTATGAAGTCAAAATTAGGAGCTCCTTAAAGACGTCATGGTAAATTCATACTGAATCCTTATTTGTGAAGTCAGAAAAAAGAACCCTTTGAGAACTCTTTTTAAAGAAGTCTTACTGAGTTCGCTAGGTGGCTTATTCGACATCTTGAGAACTTCTTAAAGACTTCTTTAAGATGTTGATGAGACGTCCAAATCATAAATAGAAACTCATTCAAAACTTATTAAGACGTCATTTTGCTATCTAGGAACTTTATTATCATAAATGAAAAAAATTTGTTTTTTAAAATAAAATTAAAAATTTAATTGTTCATTAATTAACTAACTCATATGATATAATTATATATGTAAATACGTAAACGTAGTTGAAAAATTCATAATTAATTTAGTTATGATAATAATTTTATTTGTTCGTTGTCAATAATAAATACTAGCGCCATTCCTAAAAAAAATTATTCAACTCGTTACGGGAAAAAATACCTCAGATCAGGATAGTAAACATTACTATCTTACATAGAAGCCACTACTCCGTTAAACAGTAACCAGTAATATGACCCTGAAGTTAGCCGACGTTTAATAATTTTTGGATTTTTTTTTTTGCAAATCAATTGAAAAAAAAAAAAAAACTAAGAATATGCACATGTAGAAAATTCAAAAAACTATAGGCGTAATTTTTTTAAATAATTTTTTTTTTTAAATTGATCATTTTAAAAAAAATCCAAAAATTATTAAACGTCGGCTAACTTCAGTATCATACCAGTAATATGGAAACATAGACGCAGGCGCTATCTGCAGATAGCAGTGGGTAATATGTTTAAATTAACCATTCCCTGATAGCCAGACATTGCCCTACAAGTGTTGTAGAGCAACACTTTCGGCTAAGTTAACGAGAAAGTTTCTGGCAAACCTTAGCTGTATAATACTTTCCTTTAAGTTGGCTTCAAAATACGGCAGTAGCTTGTAGTTAACTTATGGTTAGGGTTGCTATCAGGGTTGCTATTTAACATACGACTGGCTGCTATATACAATCCGCGCCATGTATTCATACCGTACCTTGTTACAAGCGTACCTTTTACTTTTCTACTTTTAGTACTCTACCAACACACAACTCTCTTAAATAGATTTCTATGCGAAAATATCAATATTAAATATATTGAGACAATGTGAATTGTCTTCGTCGTCCTCAGCCTTGCGGTTCCCGTTTTTCTCCGTCTCGTTGCCGTCTGAATCTGTACGTCATAGTGCCATGGTCACATGACTTATTTTCACGTCGACGCATGTCCGTAAGGGTGAGGTGGGGACAGAGTTCAGAGGCGAGTCCTAGGCCCTCAATTATCGGTCAATCACTTCGATCCTGGATCAACTAGCGCTTAAACGTATTCTCTAGTGTCAATTTGCGTTACTTATTCCGTATCAATTACATTCTAATATTCTCTATTAATATTCTGGCAATCGACTTGCGACATTTTTTTATTATTTCTTATTAATCCTTATAATTAGTATACATCAAGTTTTAATAAAGAAAATCATTATTGTACGTTACCGGCGATTCACTCGCGACATAAAAAAATAAAACTAAGTAATAAATTCCGTGTAATAACTGCGCCATTTCACGTGAAGGAATATTGTATATTCAGCATCCACCAGGACAGTTTATATATTGTTATTTGCGGAAGCGTTTATTGTAAGTAATTGAACTTTATTATAATCGGCAATAAACTTGCACCTTTTCTGATTAATTCCTTTATTCTATATCTCATTATTCATCCTATTTTCTCCTATTTTTACTGGTAAGAATTATTCAATAATTTAATAAAAGTATTACTAATTAAGTAAGAATTTATAAATAATAAGCCGTGAGGTGAGTTAATAAGTTTTTAATATACGTTGTCGAGTTTGAATAAGTGCGGGTCTTTGCTTTGCAAGAACCTTAGCCCATTGCTCTGTCCAAGTAAAATAAAATTTGTTAGAGGCCAGCCTAAGCCAGGGTTCAATCCGCGGATTCTGGTGGCTGCTGGTAAAAATCGCGAAGACAAAAAACGATTTGTCTCAATATTTATGTTGCAAAATAATTCTATGTAAAATTATCTCTATGTAAACTTATTCTATTAAATATAAATATATGCTAAAATAATTCATGTCCAAAATATCTCTATATTATATATCTCTATGAAAATTAAGTCTCTACAAAATTTACTATAATATGATAGAATTAAGTGTTAACATATTTATATTATGGAATTTCTCCATAACTATACAACTCTGCTTAATATTTCTCTATTCTGCATATCTCTATGACACAACTATTCTATTTTAAAATTTTTCTATGTTGACCAAAGTCAGTTTCAACATTTCTCTACTCGATAAAAAAAAACTAAGTTTTATGAATGATTTTGTATCTTACCACCAGCAATCGCGTGGCGCTACCATTAAATTCCAACAAAAATACAATAATAATGATAATGATATTAAAAACAACAATGACTAGAAAATGGCGTCGACGAGCACTACAGTGGTTGTACAGGTTTCCTTTTCATTAATTCAGGTAATTATAATTTTTTCTTCTTAGTTACCTAAATAAATGAAAAGGAAACCTTAGGTATTTGGCCGGCCCCAGTCGGCCCTTTACAACCACTGTAGTGCTCGTTGACGCCATTTTCTAGTCATTGTTGTTTTTAATATCATTATCATTATTATTGTATTTTTGTTGGAATTTAATGGTAGCGCCACGCGATTGCTGGTGGTAAGATACAAAATCATTCATAAAACTTAGTTTTTTTTTTCGAGTAGAGAAATGTTGAAACTGACTTGGTCAACATAGAAAAATTTTAAAATAGAAAAATTTTTTCATAGTATTGTTGTGTCATAGAGATATGCAGAATAGAGAAATATTAAGGAGAGTTGTATAGTTATGGAGAAATTCCATAATATAAATATGTTAACACCTAATTCTATCATATTATAATAAATTTTGTAGAGACTTAATTTTCATAGAGATATATAATATAGAGATATTTTGGACATGAATTATTTTAGCATATATTTATATTTAATAGAACAAGTTTGCATAGAGATAATTTTACATAGAATTATTTTGCAACATAAATATACCCTGGTGGAAATTTTTCGGACTTTTCTCTGAAAAAGTCTTTAGAACTTTGAAAAAGTCTTTAGAATTTTAGAACTGAGTTTTTCAGAGAAAAGTCTGAAAAATTTCTACCAGGGTATTTAATATTGATATTTTCGCATAGAAATCTATGTAAGAGAGTTGTGTGTTGGTAGAGTACTAAAAGTAGAAAAGTAAAAGGTACGCTTGTAACAAGGTACGGTATGAATACATGGCGCTGATTGTATGTACATAGAGCTGGGTAACATGTAAGGTTGTAATATGTAAGATAGCAGTGAGTAACATCTGACATGGCGCTGAGTACACTCGTTGTCATTAATGCCTGGTCCCCCGGACTATAGAATCTTGATCTGATATGGGGCCAGGCATTAATGGCAACGAGTGTACAATGTAGAGAGTAGCCAGTACTACGTAGATAGGACTCACTGCTATCTCTTTTTTTTTTCTACATATGGCACTGACTACTCTCTGACATAGAAGCCTGTTCTATTTATTTATTTCCGTGATAGGTAGCGTTTTATTTTTAGTAGAGTCACTTATGGCTGAGTTGTATACCTACCTTATACACCCTAATAGCACAGTTTGTTTTAGCAAAAGTTTCCTTGAATTTTTCGTCAAATTTCCGTCAACTTCGGACTTTTCCATTTTTTACGGGCAGGCCCCGATCACACAGAAGTATATTGCACAGACAGGTAATTGCGCAGAATCAATTTTCACATGTAAATATTGCACAAAAATCTTTAGCACAGATGAAGATTGCCCATAGCATTTTTTTACACAGATCCCATTTGCACAGAATTAATTATAATTTTACCATCTGTGATACAGATTATACAAACTTTACGAAAATGACGTTAGATGGATAAGGATCGTCAAATAATCTATTATAAAGATTTTCAAATCATTACAAACCTATTATTCAAATTTTAAATTAATTTTCAAATTAAAAATCCAAACTTTTCAATTCAAATTTATAGTAAATTAAAATTCTTTTTTACTTTGCCGGCGAAACTATTAGATGTATCACAAAATTTCACAAACTCTTTTTGTAAACAATTCTATTCACTATCAAATATTTTTCCAAAGTTTCGATTTTACGCGATATTTTATAGTTATTTGCATTTCATTGTAAACTTTTAAAAAAATTCGTGTTTGACCGATTTCAGAGCTTGACATTGAAACACAAATAAATGGTAAACAATACTGAATATCAAAAACTCTGTAAGGAAGTAAAAATCTTCTGGAAAGAGTACCCACATCCCTTACTTCCATCGAATATTTTCCATTTTATTATATTTAAATTATTCGTACATTTATGAATTTTTTTTAAAATTATTGTTCAGAAAAAAAAAGATTTCATGGCTGTTGGGGATAAAAAATCATCTGGAAAGAATACCCACAACCCTACTTCCATAGAATATTTATCCTTCTTATTATAACATTTTTTTCATTAGTACACATACGAATTTTCTTTGAAATTCTTATTCCTAAAAATAAATAAAAAAATAAACAAATGTTGTAGACTTTGTCTTTTTTTATAGTTTTAAGAAGGGCGATTCAGAAGTATTCAAAGTATTCAAAAGCATGATAAAGTATTTGAAATTTCGTTTTTTAAATTGTTTCTTTTAATGAGGCTTACATACTTCATTACTATGTGATTCATGCATAATTAATTCATTTAAATAAATACTATAATTCGTGCTATAATTCATTAGTAAAGATATATTTATCACTTAAAAATTGTTTTTTGCAATAATTAAAAGACTGTCATGCATAATTTCATACACGCAATACATTATAAATAGTTACAACTTAATTTACTGTAGGAAAAATTAACTTTACATTTTCAGGTACAGAAAAACTCTTTTATTATTTCAGAAATTTTATAACTTTATTGTAATATGTATTTGGAGTAGGGTTGCGAATTTACTAACCCAAAAAACTTTAGTTAAAAATTGAAAATTGAATTTTAATTAAAAATAATTAAATTAAAAATTTGTAAATTTATATGGGGTTGAAAATTGAAGACATTATAATTTTGAATTGAAAGGTTTGGGTGTTTAATTAAAAAATTAACTAAAAATTTGGGTAATGGGTTTGTACTGATTTGAAAATCTTAATAATGGATTAATTGACGATTCTTATCCATCTAACGTCATTTTCGTGAAGTTGTTTGTATAATCTGTATCACAGATGGTAAAATTATAACTAATTCTGTGCAAACAGGATCTGTGTAAAAAAATGCTATGGGCAATCTTCATCTGTGCTAAAGGTTTTTGTGCAATATTTACATGTGTAAATTGATTCTGTGCAATTACCTCTCTGTGCAATATACTTCTGTCTGATCGGGGCCTGCCCTTTTTTACGACAATTTGTATGCAACTTGCTATTGAATTTAACGTAAATTTAGTGCCCGAATTAGAATGCAAATTCACTTCAAAAGTTGACTAGAAAAAAGTTGTCGATAATTTTCACGCAAATTTTATGTCAATTTATCGTTAATTTAACTTGAAAAATTGTAAAGTATATTTTTACCCTCAAATTGTAGACAACCCTGATAACCAGACATTGATCTACAAGTGATTGCAGTGAAACATTTACGGCTAACTTAATGAGAAAGTTTCTGGTAAGCTTAGCTGGATACTACTTTCCTTTGTTGGCTTCAGAATACAGCAGTAGCTTGAATGTAACTTATCAGAAAAACTTGCAGTCAATTTGAAGTGAAACTTTCAATCAACTTAACGTTATTGTCTGACGTTAATACTTGTAGTCGAATTGAATAGAAAGTTGCAGACAATTTACTGTCAACTTAAAGGTAACTGCTTGCTCTCCAACACTTTCCTTTAAGTTACCTTTAAAATACGGCAGTAGCTTGTAGTTAACTTATGGTTAGGGTGGCTATCAGGGAATTTTGTGTATAAATGTGCTTACCTTCTGAAATGGTAAGAATGAACATTACCGACTGTTTTTTTGTCGTAAAAGTTTACCTTGAAATTGAAGAAAAATTAACCGTAAAACTAATTTTCAACTTTTGCAGTGAAATTGTCTGCAAATTCGGGCAGCAGATTCCAGGTAATTTCAACATTAAATTACCCTCAACTTCAAGCTAAAGTGGCTATTAGGGTTTAAGTTGGCTTCAGAATACGGCTGTAGCTTTAAGTTAACTAGCGGTTAAGGTGGCTATCACCCTGGTGGAAATTTTTCGGACTTTTCTCTGAAAAACTCAGTTCTAAAGTCCTAAAGACTTTTCCAAAGTTCTAAAGACTTTTTCTGAGTTTTTCAGAGAAAAGTCCGAAAAATTTCCACCAGGGCAGGCTAAATTTCATATGAAACTATAGTAAAAAATACAGACTGAAGCTCCGCTGGTGGCGAAAAAATTGATCATTGCTATAGAAAAATTATATTATTTACTGAATCATAGCATTTCCTACAACTTTTTATTCTCTGGCAGTGCCCCTAACGCATGAAAAATTTGTAAAAGGATTAAAATAGGGGGTGCTATAGTTTATTCTGGCCTAACTTAATCATTTAAATTAGTTCTCATAACTAAAATGGGTAAAGTTCCATAATTTTATGACGAAGAATCAATCATCTTTCGACTGAAAAAGGAATTTTTTAGAAATTTTGTTTTTTAAAAAAGTTTTTAAAAATTGAAGCTAAATACCGTTCGGTCTACGGTATAGAGACACGGTAGGCTCGCGCCATGACACTTTACACATATACATGTGTTTGATTTGAACGTGTACTTGGCGCGAGATACTACCGTGTCTCCTGATCTTATATGCGATAGATTCTTGGTCAGTAAAATTTTATATCTGATACATGATAGATTTTTAGTCAACTAAATTTTATATCTAATTTATTAATTATTGACTTATAGTTATATGAAATTATATATAAGTTATATATAACTACTTTAATTATAACTACGTTAGCTATATATAATTATAACTAAGTTAGTTATATTTCATTATTACTAAGATTTTAAATTTAATCCCATATATCAGGCTGGATCAGACATGAACAGGTATGATCAGGCCTGAACGTATTTAACGCTTCAGACATGAAGAGATATAAACAGACATGAACAGGCATGGACAGGTATGATCAGGCCTGAGCGTGTTTAACGCTGCAGACATGAACATGCTCTAAGTTGAAAGACAACTTTCACAAACCAACTCAAAATTTCGCTATGATGGTAGAAAAAATTCCTTTTATTTCGAGCTTAAATATTTCTTAAACAGTAGAGTTTATCAAAAAAATCTAAAAGAGCTTTTTTGAAGAGCGGTAAATTTCAGACAAATAACTGTCAAAAGCCTAAGTATATATCTGTTTACTGGAGGGTTATAGAATTTTAATCGAAAAACATGATTTTTTAAATCTACCAACTTTGAGCTTCAATATCACTTAAATGGTTTGATTTACGAAAAAAGTGTAAGAAACCTTTTTCGAAGAGCGAGAAATTTCCTACAAAAAAATTTATAGCGCTTAATTTTATGTTAGAGAGTAATAAAATTTCAAACAAAAACGCCAATTTTTTTAAACAAATCAAACTTTGACTTTCAATATCTCTCAAATGGTTGGATTTACGAAAAACATAAGAGATTTTTTTTGAAGAGCGGTAAATTTCCAACAAAAATAAGTATTAGTCATTGCTGTACACTTATTTTTAAGGTAGTTCTTTCCCTACAGTCCAGTCAAAAAGTTTGGGATCACCACCGATGTATCGCGTACCTGCGGAGCTAACGTTATAGTCCATATTTTTTTGACTGGACTGTATTCCTAAACTACTGTATTCCCTACACATATACGCTCACATTATGATAAATTAGTCAGTTTGAAAATTTGGCATCGTCACGCATATTTATTCTCTTACTCGCCTTGTACAGCCGAGACTCACTTATAGTTTATACACATGATCTAAATGTAAACATTCAGTAAAATTATTTTGGTGGTTATTTAAATAAAAAAACTAAGAATGGGAGACCAATTACGTTTTATGATTATTTTTACTTCTAACTTTTATTACGCAGTGAAAAATTAAAATTTATTATCCGATGAAAATTTATAATTTTCAGTATGATTCAACTAATTAAAGTTCTAATTAACTATAATTTAATTATTTAGTTAATTAAATTTTAAAAATTTAGAAGCTGCAGCTACTTGTAGCGCATTTCGAAATGTACCCTGAATTAATTTAGTCATTAATTTATTTATTCATTTTTGTTGATGTAAATAAATCGTTGCATTTTATTGATAACTATTAATGAAACATATATAATTATTTATCCACTAATATTATTCTCGATATTTTATTATATGAATTTAGCCGTTTTGTATTTTCGCGCTCTCTACCCGTCGCAACGTTGCCGCTTCATTCACTTGTGACTGTTTCTTCGATCCCCTCCACTAAAACTAATCCTCGAAATGTGTAATTTACTTAAATATTTTATACAAACTACACGGTAAATAATTCTAATTTTTTTTTTTAATGTTCTAAATATATTTTTCTTCGTTATATTAGTTTTTTGTTAAAACAGTGAAACTCCGTCAAGGAAATAAACTAAAAAGTTAAAAAAACTAGACATGGTAAATCGTCTCTAAATTTTAACAGCGTGTGTATATTACATTTAAATACTTATATTCAAAGTTTGGAAGATTTCTTGCTTGCACGACGGAAGAATTTTTGCTTGCACGACCCAACTACCTTAAGCGAGTAATAAAATTATGCTCATTGTACTGAAATGGGAATGTATCATTACTAAGGCAGGGTTAAACGGTGTTGGAATAAACTGTTTTATTTTTAGGTAGTTTTTTTTAAAAATCTAACTTTTGTATTTGTCCTCAAGGTCGATTTTTCAAGGAATTTCATCATGAACTATCATAATTAGTTGAGTAGAGTTCAAAAATACCATTCGTTGAAAAATTTATATATATATATATATATATATATATATATATATATATATGGGATATAACTGACTTTTGAGGACACGATTGCGTCTACAGTTCTTATCCGATCTTAATGAAATTTCCTACACTAATTCTATGTGTGATTACTACGGTTAAGTTCGAAGATGGGCTGATTCGGTCGATTAGTTTAGAAGTTATGGCTGTCTGAAATTACAACGATTTTTCGAAAAAATCAGTCTTTAATCACTTTCAAGTCCATATAACTTTAAAACTGAAACTCATAGATAATTTTTGTAAAAAGTATTTTAAAGCTTGACTAATAAGCTTCAATTTATGACCTTAAACTTTATGTTTTGACCATTTCTTCTAATAGTTTGATAGCCTTGAAAATTTTAATGGAATCAAAAAATGTTTAAAATATGCTTTTCATTCCACATAACTTATGCTTGTCCCATTATAATCCAGTTTCGTTAGTTGTATTTCATTGTGCACAAAATAACCTGTAAATTTCACTGCTATTTTATATTTTGAAAGTATTTCTTTTATTACTTATGGTGTATCAAACGTACCTCTACTCCTTATGATTATCACTGGTCTTGTCATTACGATAGCACCCACACTTCTTATCAGATCTTAATAAAATTTTTTACACTTATTCTATAGGCGATTACCTTGATCAGGTTCGAAGATGGGCTGAATCCCTCGAATAGTTTTGAAATTATGGCTGTTTCAAATTTTCATGATTTTTCGTAAAAATCAGTTTTTAATCAACGTTAAAGCTCATATAACTTCAAAACTAATATTTATACACAAATTCCGTAAAAAGTATCTAAAAGCTTGACTAATAATCTCGCATTAATGACCTTAAGCTTTATGTTTTGACTATTTCTTCCAATAATTTGATACCCTTGAACTTTTTAATGAAATCAAAAATGTTGAAAATATGGCTTTCATTCCACATAACTTATGAATTTCCCATTATCATACAATTTTGTCAGGTGTATTTTATTGTAAACAAAATAACCTGTTAATTTCACAGCTATTTTATATTTTAAAAGTATTATTGTTATTTTAACTGGGCTTGTCATGGTAACAGCGATTACAATTATGATCTCATACTAATTAAATTTTCAATACTTTATTTATGTGAAGGTTAGTTTGGTACATTACCTATATAATGTTATGTCAAATCAACTATCTGAAGTTCTCTATCAATAATAATCGTTGTCTTTTTTTACCCTCACTCCTAGAAAACGAGTCTAATTTCATATCATGACTATACACTAACAAGATATGTATGTATAAGACTATTTTTTTATATCAATTAATTGAAAAATCTACCTCCCATTTCGGCTGCCGAATGGCCTTTTTTTTTATTATTTGTGGATCACAAATAAATGATTTATATCATGGTCAAGTAAAACAATCCAATTTGGTAAATAACGGACACCCTAATGAACAGGCATGATCAGGTCTAATTTCAGGCCTGATCATACATGAACAGGCATGGTCAGGTCTGATCTATTTTTCCCGGGTATACATTGATAAATAAATTTTTCAACGAATGGTATTTTTGAACTCTACTCAACCAATTATGATAGGTTGTGAAAAAATTCCTTGAAAATCGACAAATACAAACCCTAGATTTAAAAAAAAAATCTATCTAAAAAAATTTTTTTTTTGTTTCTCTTTATTTATTTATAAAAAAATTACTCAAGTGTTAATATATTTCATTATTAAAAATGAAATTGAATACTTAAGTATTTAATAAAATATAAAATAATATCTTTATTTCATTGTTTTATTAATCAATAAACATGAAAACTAACCTAATAAAAAGTCTAATTCATGTATCATTTAAGGCCATTCTCCAAGGGTGCCCCCCACTTTTTGTAAAAAAAAGTGGCGCCGCCTGGCGGCGAGCAGCCGAACTAAAAAAATTCCTAGTGCAAAAAAATTTCAAAATTAAATTAAAATTATTGAAAAAAAAAAAAAATATAAATTTATAATCTTTAAATAAATAAAAAAATACAGATTTTATTTTAAAATCATAATTTATGATAAAAATGTCCTGAAACGTGAAATTAAGAAATTAAATTTTTAGTGACCTTGAACTGTCAATCTCGTATTTATTTTACAAAGGATATAACAAATTAGTGAAAAAATCTATCAAAAAAACGGCAACGTACTCGTAATTTTAAAGATATGTAGAATATTTAAAAAATAACTCACAGTAATTAAAAATTGTCTGCTAAGCGTAATATCTTGAATAAATTTCAGCATGAAATTCATCATCTAGTAATATTTTATTTTGACAGATGTAAACAACAGGTCTGTACTCTATTTGGGGCGCATGAAAGGCGCTTGAATATAGTCGCGGGAAAAATTAAATTTGAAGCAATATTTATTTTTTTCAGAAATAATATATAGAATAATGTATGCCTGCTTATGAAATATATATATATATATATATATATATATATATATATATATATATATGGATTTATAAATGGTTATATATACTCATAACAATCTTCATATATATATATATATATATATATATTAGGGTGCGTCATTTCGGAGCAGCATTTTTTTTTAAGTGCATGTAGAAAAAATCAGTTCAACACAAAAAAAAAATTTTTGCGCAAGAAAAAAAATTTTATGTCTATTACAGACCTAGCTCATTGAAAATTTAGATTTTCCCATTTAAATAACACGGGAAAAAAATTTTTTTTAACTGAGTATTTTTAACTCTTTAAAAAATCAAAAGATCAAATAGACTAATAATATTTTTGTAGGAAATTGAACGTTCTACAAAAAAGGTCTCTTATCATTTTTTGATAAATCCACCTGTTAAAAAGTTATTAGAGCTCTAAGTAAAGTTGGAGATTTTTTTACTTTTCCGACGAAACTATCAGACTTATCACAAAATGTTTTGAGATATTTTTTGTTGACAATTTTATTCTCTACAAATTATTATTTGTAAAGTTTTTTCAAATTCCGCATTGTTTTCTAGTTATTTTCATTTTAATTTCAAACTCTTAAAAAAGCGGTTCCGATTGATTTCAAAAGCTTGACATTGAAATGTAAATATCTAGAAAACAATGCGGAATTTGAAAAAACTTTACTGGAAATAATTTGTAGAGAGTAAAATTCTTAACAAAAAAGATTCTACAACATTTTGTGATAAGTCTGATAGTTTCGCCGTAAAAGCGAAAAGATCTCTAACGTTACTTCGAGATCTAATAACTTGTGAGCAGGTAGATTTATCAAAAAACGATAAGAGACCTTTTTTGTAGAGCGTTCAATTTCCTACAAAAATATTATTAGTCTATTTAATCTATTTATTAGTTAATGAGTTAAAATTACTTAAAGCTAAAAAAAAAATTTTTCCCGTGTTATTTAAATGGGAGAATCGAATTTTTCAATGAGCTACGTTTGTAATCGACATAGAATTTTTTTTTCTTGCGCAAAAAACTTTTTTTTTTGTGTTGAACTATGATTTTTTCCACATGCACTTAAAATAAAAAAATGTTGCTCCGAAATCAAGCACCCTAATATATATATAATTATGCATATAAGTCTTCGTGTATATGTATATAATTATGCATGATATTATTCATCATGTAAATATTAATTTGTATTATTTAATCATGTCTGGCTAGTACATTATATCTGAAGCTATACACATGAAGCTACGCATAGGTCTATACATGATTACATGTAATCAGATCTGATTATGAATTCATGTACAATTAGATACAGGTATGTATACATATAATTACGTTCGATCAGGCTTGACCGACATAAACTCGGATATACGTATGTATAAGTCTATATATTACGACTGTCCAATTTCAAAACACAGTAACTGACAAAAATCAATTTTTTTTAATATGTATTGAATCATGTCCAGAAGACTCTACTGGAACTAAAAATACTAAAAAATCGATTTTGGAAAATTTGTCCCTTACTGTGTTTTGAAATTGGACAGCCGATTATTCGTTCTGATTCAGCTTGTTTTATATAAAACCTGAATAAATCAAAAACTTTTTTTTTTTTTTGGCTCAAATTTTTTTTAACTTTCCGCTAAGAAAATCGAAGATTTTCGAAAAATACGGGAAGTTATTGTTTTCACTCCGATTTTCGAAAATCGAGTTTTCATCAGATGTCGACGTTTTGAGGTCCTAGGAAGCTGTTCTGACTATTTTCAGATTGATATTTTCAGTTTTCGGGCACAACCACAAATCGATAGTACATGACAAAATAAAAATTCTGTCAGAAGATTAGCTCAAATTCAATTTTTAGACGAATCTCATTGCGATTTTTGATTTCCCATTTAAATAACATGGGAAAAAAAAGTTTTAGTTAGTTTAGTAAATTTTTTAACTCGGCAATGGCTCATTATACAGATAAGCCCAGTATACATTTTCGTAGATAATTTAACGCTCTACAAAAAACGTTTCTTATCATTTTTTGATAAATCCATCTGTTCAAAAGTTATTGGAGCTGGAAGTCAAATCTATAATAAATTTCCAGATCTTTTTACGTTTCCAGCAAAACTATCAGACTTATCAAAAAGGGCATAAGATCTTTTTTATGGACAATTTTATTTCCTACAAATTATTTGTAACAAAGTTAATTCAAATTCCGCATTGTTTTCTAGTTATTTTCATTTTAATGTTAAGTTCTCAGAATAGATTAGAAGACTATTATTTTTACGAGCTTGGCATTAAAATGAAAATAACTAAAAAATAATGCGGAATTTCAAAAAACTTCATGGAAAATAATTTGTAGGGAATAAAATTGTCTATAAAAAAGATTGAATGACATTTTTTGATAAGTCTGATAGTTTTGCTGTAAAAGTAAAAAGATCTGGAAATTTATTATAGATTTGACTTCCAGCTCCAATAACTTTCGAATGGATGGATTTATCAAAAAATGATTAGAAACCTTTTTTGTAGAGCGTTAAATTCTCTACAAGATTATGCTATAGACTTATTTATATGAGGTGCTAATGCCGAGCTAGAAAAATAAAAAAATTTTGTTTCTATGTTATTTAAATGGGAAATGGAAAATTAGAAATAGGCACCTCTAAATATTAATATTGAGCTCCGCTTTTAACAGGCCCCTTTTCTCACCTTCTTGCGAGTTTTCAGCCTGTTTTTTTGTTGAAAAAAAAGTCGCCTCAAATTGGCACACCCTAGTATATATACTAGGGTGCTCCAAAAAAAATCGATATTTTTTTTTTCTTTCAGCTGTTGTAAAAAAAATTTCTATACATCGAAAAAAAATTCTGTCAAAAAGGACGATTTTTTATTTCAATTTTAAAAGGTGACGCTGGCTCTTCGAATTTTCCCATGCTAATAGCATGGGAATTTTACTTTTTTTATAAAAAATCTCATAACTTCATTTGAAGTTAAGGAAAAAATTTGAGTCATGGATATTTTCGTAGGAAATTTTATGCTCTACAAAATTGTTCATTAGTTTATAAGCTCTGAAACGTACAATTCAAAAGTTACAGGTATTTGAAGTTGATTATTTTTTAAAAATCAATTGAATGGTTGTAATCATGTTTTTAACACAATCTTTACATAAATTGATTCTAGAATAAGTGAAAAATATGATAATCGTATAACAAATATGATAAAATAATAATTTTGATCGTAGCTGAGTTTTATTTAAAGTGAATTTAGTAAAAACTTTTATTACCTTTATGTCACATAAGCAGAAAATTATAATTTCCGTGAAAAAGTATTTATTATACATATTAATTAATCATTAAGTACAAAATTTATATTGATGTTTTTGAAGCCATTCTATAATAAATAAAATTCGTTACAAAGCCTTTGTTTGATACTTTTCATGAGAGTAGCAGTTTTGGTGTAAATACCGTTTGAACGGGGATTTTCAAAAACTCATCAACTTTAAAAATCTGTAACTTTTGAACCGTACGTTTTAGAGCTTATGAGCTCATGAACAATTTTGTACAGCATAAAATTTCCTATAAAAATGTTTATGACGCAAATTTTTTCCTCAACGTAAAATAAATTTATAGGATTTTTTATTAAAAAAGTAAAATTCCCATGCTATTAGCATGGGAGAATTCGAAGAGCCAGCGCCACCTTTTAAAATTGAAATAAAAAATCGTTCTTTTGACAGAATTTTTTTTTTTCGATATATAGAAACTTTTTTTACAACAGCCGAAAAAAAAAAAAAATATCGATTTTTTTTGGAGCACCCTAATATATACCTATATCTAATTACACATGGGTTCATAGTCAGATCTGATCATATGTACTCATGTATAGACTTATGCGTAGCTTCATGTATAGCTCCAGATCTAATGTACTAGCCAGACATGATTAAATGATACAAATTAATATTTACATGATGAATAATATCATGCATAATTATATATATATATATATATATATATGTATATATATATATGTATATATATATATATAATTATGCATGATATTATTATTATAGTATATATGTATATACGAAGATTGTTATGAGTATATATAACCATTTATAAATCCATATATATATATATATATATATATCATAAGCAGGCATACATTATTCTATATATTATTTCTGAAAAAAATAAATATTGCTTCAAATTTAATTTTTCCCGCGACTATATTCAAGCGCCTTTCATGCGCCCCAAATAGAGTACAGACCTGTTGTTTACATCTGTCAAAATAAAATATTACTAGATGATGAATTTCATGCTGAAATTTATTCAAGATATTACGCTTAGCAGACAATTTTTAATTACTGTGAGTTATTTTTTAAATATTCTATATATCTTTAAAATTACGAGTACGTTGCCGTTTTTTTGATAGATTTTTTCACTAATTTGTTATATCCTTTGTAAAATAAATACGAGATTGACAGTTCAAGGTCACTAAAAATTTAATTTCTTAATTTCACGTTTCAAGACATTTTTATCATAAATTATGATTTTAAAATACAATCTGTATTTTTTTATTTATTTAAAAATTATAAATTCATATGTTTTATTTTTTTTAATAATTTTAATTTAATTTTGCAATTTTTTTTGCGCTAGGAATTTTTTTAGTTCGGCTGCTCGCCGCCAGGCAGCGCCACTTTTTTTACAAAAAGTGGGGGGCACCCTTGGAGAATGGCCTTAATGACGATCCACAATTGTAAGCCGATCAATTTAATGCGCATGTGTAATCTAGAGAATTTTTTTTGCTAGTGATGCAGTTTTAGGTAAAGGTAAGTTCACCCCGGTAATCTATCTTGAACATTTTGATAACTTGGATTATAGAGTAGGGATCTATCACGCCTATTTTCGTCGAATTCCGCGGTAGAAGGGATGCATAAATGCTTTAAGAAAGTTTAAACACTTCATTTGACCAATCAAAAGTGATGAGTGTTCAATGAAAAAGTTTATGTGGCCGAGGTTAGGCATTTAACAAAGTTTATTTGGAGCATGTATTATATAAAAAATCAAAAAGCCGCCTGACCTTGTGGGCCAGCCCCAAGACTTCCCGCTATTTTCGAGCTCAAGGAGTATTTGCAAGATACATGGCTTATGCAAATTTTGCTCGTTTTATTCGAATAATAATGTAATCAACTCAAACTGATAGTGAAATTGTGCTTCTATTCATTAAATTTAAAGATAAATTATTAATCAAAAATATTATTGATATACTTATTTCTAAGAAACTTTTAGATGCTAACATACATAGATTATTAACTTATGGAATGTTACTGCTAAAATTATGATTCTTGGACCATATATGTTATGAGAGTTTATCTGTGACAGGGTTTATAGCCAAGAGTTTTTCGTCATGACATAACTCGTTCGGGCGGCAATATTAAATCTCTAAAGTCTATAAACCTTGTAATATTAATTTTCTTATTTACCTGTGGCGTTGCAATAAAGATTTCCCTTGAAATTTTTTAGATACGATCACTACAGAAAATTTTGAACCACAACCATCAGATTGGTCTTCAACTTCCTATAATATAAAAATTATCGATATATATGTCGTATATGCATGAAAATTAATTATTCAATAAAGTCATCTCACAAGGTAAAAAAAATCATCTTAATTTTAATTTCATTTTTCTGTTCCATAAGATGTAGTTTGATTCTTGTGAAATAATATCAAAAGTGTATAATTATCGAACAATCCATCAAGTATCACTGGCCAGGCACACGAAAACACTAATACTATTCAATTGTCAGTGTAAAACAAATACATGCATAACAACGGCGCTATCAAAGGAGAGGCTTGGAACTTTTGGAGGCATAAATGTACACACAATACACACTAATTTTTTAAGTGGTATATGTATACGTGACGATATCTTTGAAAAGAATCAATCGATTTGAAAGTGCTTCGCGGCAATCAAAAGGCCTCATTAAGACTTCGAACTGCTTAGATTTTGGAGTGGATCGGTCAAGTAGTTTACACATTATACGAAAAATAAACATTTTCAACTTCCCGCACAGAAAATTAAAAATTCTCAAAAATTTGGAAAGTTATTGTTTTCAACCCGATTTTCGAAATTCGAGTTTTCATCAGATGTCGACGTTTTGAGATCCTATGAAGCTATTCTGACCATTTTCATAATAATGTCTGTGTGTGTGTGTGTGTGTGTATGTGTGAACTTACTATGACTTTTTAACTAATTAACTGATCGTAATGGTTTTCACGGCAATCGAAAGAGCTTATTGGCCGTCAACTTCCCTAAAAATTTGAGATCGATCGATCAATTACACTCTAAGATATAGAAAAAATATGAAAAAAAAAAAAAAAAAAAAAAAAAAAATTCTCAGTTTTTTTTTAATTTCTCAGAAATGACTGAATCGTTTGATTTCAAAATCAATTTAGTCGATTGCCGCCTCAGCCATCTCAGTCAGTTAATTCGTACGAGAGATTTCGTGAGAGAAAGAAATGCTAAAAAACGTTTTTTTCCAAACGGGCTGAACCATTTGATTTCAAATTTTATCTAGCCTTAGAATTCAATGAAACGCGCCGATTGCCACGTGAAGCGCCGAAATCGGGTGATTACTTCAAAAGATCCCGAGCTGCTTTAAACTTTGATTTGGCTTGAATGATCAGAGTGTCTCACAGCTAGGAAAGTAGAAAATTCATCAGGGAATGAACAAGCGGATAACAGCTTGTTGGGAACCCAAAAGAGAACAAGTGGAGGAAACACTTTCTAGACTAAAAGGAGAAGTTGCGTCCCACCAGTTATCCATAAGCAACCCTGTTGACCAGCGCTGGGAGTCTGGTACCACGGGGGGAGGGGGGGGGGGATTTCTAAGCCCACTGCGATCAGAATCTCTTCATTTCCTGAGATAGTTGTGGTATTTGACCTACAGAGATAGGACTCCTGGTGGCTGTGGTTAGATACCACGCGCAATGAGGATTTTTGATTATATCTCCGGTTCATGTTTACCTTAGACGTCACTTGATTATATTTTTCGGCTAAGAGTGTCGTTCGGGTCAGAAGATGGGGATGACCTCGCAGCGTGTGTATACTCAAAAGAGCGCGGAAACGGCCTCCGCTAAAAGGTAGGTGGACGATCCCGTTACATTATTCAATTAATTCCAAAGATATTACCTTATAATATTTCAAAACGTTGCAAATTTTTCTACCTCACCATTTCTCTAAGCCTCCTGTACTAAATAGCAACGCGACGCTTTGAATAGAAGACTGAAAACATTTAATAGAATTCTGTAAAAATTACATCTTATAACTTATCATTTCTATTTGAAGCTGTATTTGTTTTTGGTTTTCTTTTTTTAGTGTATCGCTGCTGTGCAGGCATTTGTTTACAAAACAGATCGACACCATACAAATTTTTCAAACTGGTTATCAACATTAATTGAAGATCTCTTATACTTGAATTAACAAAATTTATTGATCAATAATATCAACTACATTTACAATTCACATTTAAATAAATGCTTCACTCTCTTTGTCCTTGAACGTAGTATAAAAATTTGTTTGATATTAAAATATACAAAAAATAACAAAAAATGTCCACAAGAATAGACTGATATAAAAAGTGGAAACAGATCTGGAAAGCGACGTGGAGGTTCAACAAATCTGATTACTAAAGTTAATAGAAATATTCCTACTATTGATGAATAAAAAATTTTTTTTTCCAATTCAAGAAATAATTGTACAAAATGAGAGAAATATACGTTTGATATGGAGTTATTTATTATTAAATTGGTTTTATTGCTAAAAGTAGATTGGTTTTTTTCTTTTAATTCTGTTCGTTTTCTCATTGTAAAATTTTCATTTTTAATTTTTGTATTGAGATTGAATTCATCAAACCATATCCAAAAAACCAAAACACTATAAAAAATGATCAAACTAACATAAGCAATAAACAAACCGTCTTTCATTAATAATGGTAATAAGCTAAATGTTGAAATTATTAAAAACCAAAAACATGGAAGTGGATCATAATGAAAATAAATTAATACCGGAATAGCAACTAACAAAATTGTTTTTTCGTGTACTTGAAACGAGAATAAATAAAAACCTAACGCACTGTTTATTAATGATAAAATAAGCTTTTCAGGCGATGGATTTAAATAAATATCAATACAGGAAGGAAGAGAAAAAATTAAGGTAGTAAAAAAGCAAATTTTAGCTAATTGCAAATGATCAAATAATTCACGTAATTTTACAAAAATATTAATAGTACACCAAACATTGGACACTTTATCTTCAAAAACTCCGCGACTAAGTGGAAAAAGTCTGGTAACTACATCGATGAAATTCATACTTCTAAAAAATGGCAACCAAATTGCAGAAAATGTAATAATAACAGTAAAAGATACGCTCAAAAGAGATTTTAAACATAATAAAATAGATTTTTTACGATTTGGTATACACTCACTAAGAATATAAAAAAAGATAGGTAATGCATGATATAGTTCCATTTGTTTATAATTTAACGCTAAAACAAAAAAAAAAGATCCAAGTGACAAAAAATTGCGGATTATTAATACTACAGCAAATAAAAAAAATCCTAATGAAACAGAGTTATACTGAAAATGCCCATGATCGATGAGGATAATTCCTGGATATGCTAAAGCGGTGATTATTGTGAAATGCAATTTATTAAATCCAAATATATTATTTTTTTGGATACTCTTAAAGTCAGGAATAGCAGAAAAGAAATAAAAAACAACTGCCGGAACATAAATTATTAAATCAGTGATTAGAACAGATAATCGCATAAATAGTTTATGATCCGAAGATTCGAAAGCACGCGAATCATATAATTTTACAAAGTCGGGGTTAATATCATTTGCGATATTTCCAAGAATTAAACTATGATATGCTGTCAATGGTGGATAATCCAATCCCCAATACTGTAGGTCATTATCAGTGGTGTTAGAATACCATTGATTGAGTGGTAAATTAAATGTTATTTCCTGCCAATGACGTTGAGCTTCATAATCTCCATGCATCGGTGGATTTTTTCTACCACTATAAGGATGAAATGTAACGCACCATCTTATCAATATTGTCGATCCAATCACCAAACCAATTTTAATATTTTCTCTCATTTTTCACTATTGTTTACATTAAAAACTGTAATCAAGCAGTGAAAATTTTTACATCAAAACAATATAATTGTCTTTCTCTCAATTTTTATTTTTATCTTATTAAATTAAACTGTTTAGAAATGAATAATGATACTCACAATGTGTGAAGGATATAGTACTTTAGTTAGTTTATTTTTGATATAGTCTTCAGAATATGGCATTTCAAAATGAGTGTATGTTCTCGTAATTAATGTATTGGAATCTCTTAATAACAAATCTAAATCCAATATATTGTGTTATAAGATAAATATATTTGTACTTTTAAAAACCCGGTAAATAATACGAATAGAATACTTTTTTTTTCTTTACTGGCTATAGTTCGAGACGTACCACGTGCCAGATGAATATGAACCAGTGCTGCCAGAACGTGCGATATTTTTACCCCCTCCTGCCGTTACACTCAATGCTATTTTACCTCAGGAGGGGGTAAAAATATCGCACGTTCTGGCAGCACTGATATGAAACTTAAGACTGGGCCGCAGCTAACGAAATCCTGAATTTAAGAATTCTAATTACTTTTGGAATATTTATGGAACTCGAATGATGAAAATCTTCCGAGGAAGTTCGTCTTCGGCTTCTAGTCGGAAGCTAAGAAAATTGCTGTTATGACAATTATTTAATAAATAATTAGAATTCTTAAATTCAGGATTTCGTTAGGTGCGGCCCAGCCTTAATAGCCACTTAAGCTTGAAATTGAGAGTAATAATTTAACAATTGAAATTACCGAAATTTGCTAAGCAAATTAGCCGAGAATTTGACAATGAAAGTTAGAAAGAAACCCTGCCCTGATAGCCACCCTAACCATAAGTTAACTACAAGCTACTGCCGTATTTTAAAGGTAAGTGTTGAAGAGCAAGCAGTTACCTTTACGTTGACAGTAAATTGTCTGTAACTTTCTATTTAATTTGACTACAAGTATTAACGTCAGACAATGACGTTAAGTTGATTGAAAGTGTCACTTCAAATTGACGGCAAGTTATATTCAAGCTACTGCCGTATTCTGAAGCCAACTTAAAGGAAAGTATTATACAGCCAAGGTTTGCCAGAAACTTTCTCGTTAAGTTATCCGAAAGTGTTGCTCTACAACACTTGTAGAGCAATGTCTGGCTATCAGGGTGATAGCCACACTAAATATAATTGCTTCGAAAATTCTGTAGTGAAACATTTACGGCTGACTTAACGACAAGTTTCTGGCAAGCCTTGGCTGGATAATACTTGATTGCAAATTGATGCAAATCTACTGCCGTCATGTGAATGTAATTTGACAGAAAAACTTGCCGTCAATTTGAAGTGAAACTTTCAATTAACTTAACGTCATTGTCTGACGTTAATACTTGTAGTCAAATTGAATAGAAAGTTGCAGACAATTTACTGTCAATTTAAAGGTAACTGCTTGCTCTCCAACACTTTCCTTTAAGTTACCTTTAAAATACGGCAGTAGCTTGTAGTTAACTTATGGTTAGGGTGGCTATCAGGGTTAATTCGTTTTCCGTAAGTGACAAGGAGGATTCAATTACTTTTCCATAGATGGCGATGCGTATTCGAATCGTTCACTCGTTGTCATTAATGCCTGGTCTCTCAGACTATAGAATCTTAGCCATGCAGGGGGCCAGGCATTAATGATAACGAGTGTTCTCCATAAATGACCAAGAGGATAAAATTTTTTTCCAGAAATGACGAGGAGGATTCAATTCGTTTTCCATAGATGGTGATGTGGATTTTGTCTTTGCGGTTCCATGACGACTCGTGAAGTGGCGCTTATGCAAAAGCAATGGTATCCAGCTAAAGAACCGGTGATCATGGCCGAGCGGTCTAAGGCGTAAGACCTAGGCCTCTCGAACTTGATCACTGGCCAGGCGTGGGTCCGAATCCCAGCGGTTGCCGAAAGAATTTTTCACACAAAGAGTGTGAGGTCTTTCAGCCCTGAGATCGTCCCGTCGCCGATCCTTGAATTTGATCTGGTTTCAAAAATGTATTTGATGCGGTTAAGGTGTGAATTTGATTCGTAAAAATTTGAATTTGACTCGATTGGCTAGATTGGGATCGCCCAAAGGCCTTACAATATAGATATACCCTGATAGCACGAGTTGATCGTCAAAAAGTTGGTCATTCATTAGTTTCCGACCAACTTGACGACAAGTTGTCGACAACTTTAGCTTTGCGACTTTTGGCTACAAGTTACCGCCAACTTTCTCAGAAAGTTGGCACCAGTATGGAGCTCCAACTGGAATGCAAGTTTCTGAGAAAATTGTAAGGAAACTTACCGTCAACTTATGCTTGCCAACTTTTGCCACTAACTTTCTCAGAAAATGTATATCAACTTTGGAGGGACCAACTGTTGACGGCCAACTCGGTGTCCAGTTGCGGCTGCAAGTTTCTCGTCAGTTTCTCGCCAATTTGGCTATCAGGGTACTAAAAAAAAAAAAAAAAAAATCCACCTAAAGTGGTGTTATGTCCTCAGTGGCCTCAGGTGCCTCCACCTGTTAATTAATTAGTGAACTTGAGATACATATATAAGCGCGCATTTAAATTTCATTTGAAATTATATATTAATATCTTACAACACTTATTTCGTCTTATCAATATTTAGTCAATAATTAAAATAATAAATCGTTGTGGCACATACTTATTAAATTATATATTTTTATTAAAAAAAAGTTTAAATAAATAGATAGATAAACCTTTATTTTGTATTCAGTGAAATATAATTACAGTTTGAGTGGTCTTGGAACGTTTCCTGTCACCCGATATTTAAAACCTAAACAAAAGACACACATAAAAATCATGAATATGCCCTTGTTCTATAGTTAACAGTAAATATGGTTATAAACAAATTCATACTCTATAAACAAATAAGAAAAGAAAATATATAATAAATAAATGTTACTTATAAAGGAAAACCATATCACAAGAACTTAACTATTATTGTTAATATATAGTTATATATTCAATAAAGACTGACTCGTATAATAAATAAATTAATTAAAATATAGAAATATAGCATTAGAATAATTATAATGGTGTTCCATGATAAATAATAATGTCAATCGTATTAAATAATTAAATATAGAATAATTATAGAGCAATACACCTTTGATAGTCCAAAATAATTAACTAAAAGATTGTATTCGAGTACAAGAAAATAGAATATAAATAATATAAGTAATAAGTAAAGTCGTAGAATGGGTAAAGTAAAGAACGTAAATGTGTAAGCTTATATCTTGAATTTGTATTAGTATGTGTGTGAGCATAAGAATAGTGGGGAGAAGTCGAAGAGTGGAGAGTCGGAGATCTTTCTGCCGTCTAATGTAACTTTACTTCTCTCCGAGAACTATTGACGAGTACAACTGTTATTACTGATCAAATCTTATCTACTCTTTATAATAAAACTCAGTCTTCAGATAAGTTATTTTATCAATTACATCTATCCTTATCCATAATTTAATTATTTCATTAAATAGTAATCATAATAATCATCATCATAGTCAACAATAAATTTATCACTGTTTTCAAATTCAAAATTGGTCCCGCGTGACAACGAACTGCCCACTGTTCAGGAGGTGGCGTCAGCTCCGATTATAGTAATCTCCCAGGACATAACAGTGGCTTTTAAGAATCTCGCCCCCCTTGGAAAAAAAAAAATAACATCATTGATTACTTGTGTTTTTTGAATGTTGTGTATATTCTAACCTAGAAAAGTAAACGAAAAAGATCGCGCCAAGTCTGTAAAGAAAATAAATACAATTTTTTAAAAATTAACACTAAAATAAAATTTTTATGTTATATTTCATAATCACGAATAACTTATTCATCTGAAATAATCTCAATTGATAAAATGAGTGAATTTAAATTACATACGCTAATAAGTGATTTAATTATAGTATTAGAATCTTCACACAGTCCAGAAAAATTTATTGAAAACGTTCAAATAAATGCTATTACATTAGAAAATATTCCATCTAAAAATTCAATCTGTTATTTAGAAAAAAATACAGTAACTAACGAATTATTTTTGAAAAAATATAATGAATTGAAAGGAAAGAAAATTGACGGCTTAGGTTCATTTATTCAAGTATTATATCACATATCATTAGACAAATCATTAAAAAACTATTTAGGAAAATACAGAATTAAAAATAATTTGAAGCTTCCATCATCATTAACCATAACTAATGATGATTTACCTACAATACATAAAAATATATTAAAAGCAGCAAATGAACGTGAGAAACAAGCAACAAAAAAAATCCATGGGTTCAACAGACTAACTGAAACATTCGTCATTAAATACAACTGGTGTTATGAACGCCCTAAAATAACATGGGATTATTATTCGGATTTAAAACTGACTCCTTATCTAAACGTAGTACCGGCTATTTCTCAGGAAACTATATTAATCTGGGATTTGTTGAATTGTTTAAAAGGAATTGACGGTAACTATATCGTATCAGAACCATTAAGTGATAATAATGATAGACGTACATTTACTATTTCAATCGATGTTAGTACACCGTACAAGCAGTTAGTACAACAAATTTTACCTCTTGCTTCTTGTTACTCAACGACTATCAGGTTTGTTGAAGATAAAATTCTACCCAACGATGGTCAAGTAAACCATGCGCTGCGGGGTGCGATGAATTATATGCTGAAGGATTATTTATTGTTTATTGTTCAGTTGGAAATGGAACATTTGCGAAATAAATTAAATTTACAAAATTTATGGTTTTACATTCAACCAATAATGAGTACGATGTCGATACTTGCCCAGATAACAACAATTCTTTTAAAGGTAATTTATAACTTAATTCTTTGAACTAATAAACTAATATCTATCCATTTTCTTAGGCTCAAGCTAAAGGTGGCAAAGTATTGAGTTTACTTTATGAGCAAATTAACAATATGAGTGGTGAAGCAAAGTGTAAAGAGCTTGTCTTATTTTTAATTGAATCGGCAAGTTTGCCGTACATGCAAATATTAGAAAAATGGGTCTACAAAGGAGTCATTTGTGATCCATACCAAGAGGTAATAAATATATTTATTCAAACGTATTCTTATGAAATCCCGTTAACTTGATACCTTTACAAACATTTAAGTTACTGCTAGACATAAGTAATCAAGGCGAACGACTGTTGACAAACAAATATAAGGAAATTATGGGGGTAATAATAAATATTGATAATAAAAATAAAACCTTTCAAAAATTTGTTTTTGTACATCTAAATTGTCAGTCCCCTGACTTGTCGGTACTCCAAGTATAAACACATTAATGTTAATGTACTGTAAGCTCTCAGATTTATGAAATTTTTTTTGCACATCTCGATTGTGATAGCGTTTTGCACACCTCAATTGCGATGACGTTGAATGTGCTTTACTGTCACTTTTGCACGACTCATGATGCGAAGCATCGCAGTGTGCTTTACGATCGAAAAATTTTTTTCGTCTCACTTCAGCAACTATTTCAATTATTATACCTTTGTTAGTTCACGGAATTAAGATATGTTGCATACTATTTTGAAGATAATTCAATAGTGATTAATTCCATACTTTTCAAAAATTTATTTAGTTCAATAAAAACGGAAAAAACATCAAAATAGTTTTAAAAAGTTTCCTGTCCGTCAAGTACGAATCCCGTATATATAATAACTTGCGAAAAATTTCAGTAATTGAATCAAATTTTTTTTTTTTAAATTCTTTGAAAAATTTGTAGGTCTCCTATTGCGAATGGCTAGGTAACTCAGTGCCGTTTAATTAAAATTAATAAAAGAATAAAAAAGGCTGTATAACTATATCTATATATATCTATGTAAAATTAACATGGATGGTGATATATCTATACCTATACATTATACATATGTACGTTTATTCCACCAGGGGCGCTTACGTATTACCGTCCTAGTACAGCTGTTTTTTTTTTGCTAATTGGTAAGCCTGAATTTTTTCGATTCAATTTTTTTTATTTTTTTTTTTATTTACATATATTTTTTTTTTGTGTCATAAATCGAGATATTTTGAGTAGGTTCTTTTATAATTATAAAAAAAATACTAATATAATTAAAAAAAAAAAAAAAAAAATTTTTTTTAATGAAAGAAAATTGTATATATATTAAATTTATTCGTGCTTCCCGCCATTTTTTTAAATTATTTTATTATTTCATAATAAATGAGCATTATGAGTCGTGCACTTTTGGATTTTCCAAATTTTTCCCTCTCGGCCCTTTCATTAACTTTAAATCCTCTCTACCTTCTTTATGGTACACCAAAGTTATTATAAGTATATTAGGGTGATTCAAAAAATAACAAATTTTTTTTTTCTTCTCGGAAACAGGTTCAAAAGTTTCATTTAGATATTAAAAGAGCCTGTGAAAATTAGAGCTCATAATATTAACATTAAGAGGTTCCGCATTGCACTTCTATTTTCCATAAGAATAACATGGAAAAATTTTTTTTTGCATCTTCTGATTTTTATGACTAGCTAACGATGCATCATAGAAAAAATCAACAGGCATATTTTTGTTGGGAATTGAATGCTCTACAAAAAAAGTCTCTTATCATTTATTGATAAATCCATTTGTTCAAAAGTTATTCCAGGTTGAAGTTGAATTTATATTAAATTTTGAGATCTTTTTACTTTTCTGACGAAACTATCAGACTTATCACGAAATATCATAGGGCCTTTTTTGTAGACAATTTTATTCCCTAGAAGTTATTCCATTAAATTTTTTTCGAATTCTGCATTGTTTTCTAGTTATTTTTATTTTAATGTCAAGCTCATAAAAAAAATTGTCTTCTGATCGATTTTAAGAGCTTGAGATTAAAATGAAAATAACTAGAAAACAAAGCAGAATTCGAAAAAACTTTGTTTGTAATAATTTGTAGGAAATAAAAATGCCTACAAAAAAGGTCTTATTATATTTTGTGATAAGTCTGATAGTTTCGTCAGAAAAGTAAAAAGATCTCAAAATTTAATATAAATTCAACTTCAACCTCGAATAACTTTTGAACAAATGGATTTATCAAAAAATGATAAGAGACTTTTTTTGTAGAGCATTCAATTCCCAACAAAAATATGCCTGTTGATTTTTTCTATGATGCATCGTTAGCTAGTCATAAAAATCAGAAGCAAAAAAAAATTTTTCCATGTTATTCTTATGGAAAATAGAAGTGCAATGCGGAACCTCTTAATGTTTATATTAAGAGCTCTTATTTTCACAGGCGTCTTCTTATATCTAAATGAAACTTTTGAACCTGTTTCAGAGAAGAAAAAAAAAATTTGTTATTTTTTGAATCATCCTAAAGTATATACTATTTTAAAAGAAATTTCTTAAGGAACGTTTATCAATATAATATTTAGTTGATTCATAATGAGATTATATTTAAAAAATTGATCTAGTCCGAGGCTCCCGGTGCGTCAATTATGGTGTTCGGACTCGTCTAAACATAACTTTCGAAAAATACGACTTATCGACTTAATTTCACACATCAATCGCGAAAGCGTTGAGTGTGCTTTACTGTCACTCTTTTGCATTTGGCCCTTTCAATGACTTTAAATCCTCTTAATCCAGTCGAGATAAAGATTTTTGCTGGTCATAATTCCTGGCCAACTAATTTTTTCACAGAATGATTCTAAATATGCTAAAAGTACGACATCCGAAAAAATCCAATAAAAAAGTGCATTGCAAATGTGTTTTTTTTTTAACATCAAAATGGTCAAAATTCCGGTTTTATGCAAATAAGGTAAGTAACCCCTCTATCGGCCAGTTAAGCGTATTTTTTTTTTTTTTTTTGAATTGAGAATTAAAATATAAAAAACCAATTCATTTTTAAAACAGTGATAGAACTTTAAAGCTTATACATTTAACTTCACATTAAAAAAAAATATATGTAAAAATATTTATTAGAAATTAAATAATAAATGAAAATAACTTCAATTCCGGAAGTCCCCTCTAGCGGCCTAGCTGTCCCCTCTATCGGCCACCTTACAGATAAAATTTTAGCTGATCGGATGTATATAATTTATTTACATCTATTCTAAATATTTATATTTATTTTGAATTATAACTTAATCAATTTCTTTATTTATTTTGACATTAACAAATTAAATTAACTATTTTGCATATAAATGCTGATAACCTCAAGAAAAATAAAACTAAGGTGGCCGCCCTGTTTAAAAGTATTGATTGAAAAGAATTAAAAATGATGAAATTAGAATTCTTTTCAATAATTTCAATTCTTTTGTTTGTATATATAGATATACAGTTTGCATGGAGTGACCGCTTCTCAATTCTTTTCAATCAGTATTTTTAACCAGGGCGATAATGCATACAGAGGTAATTTTCTTGTATCTATATTCGGCCACCCTGTTTTTAATATAAATTAGGCAAAAATCATTAAATTTTTAACTCCTAAAATTACTATGAAACGAGCTAATCAGATTACAAAAAAAAAAAAAAAATCGGACTTTTAATGTTGTTTTTAATTAGTAATAGGTTATTGAAAAAACAAGAAACCTTAACCTATCTGATGAGAAATCACCAGAAATCGCATCTGACGCACTACTATTTTTTTTTTAATTATAAAATGAATTTTTACAATAATTAAAGTATATTTAATCTAAACTAGATTACTTTTACTTTTTTTTTTAAAAACTATTCACGCATGAATACGTACTTATGATGGAAATATATCGATTTTTCGACTAAGTGGCCGATAAAGGGGGCCTGGCCGATAGAGGGGTTACTTACCTTAGCAAACTATCGCACAGGGATAAAAAAAAACCTTAATTAAATTTAAAGAAAAAAAAAAAATAATGAATAAAATGAGCCTATATTTGAGTTTCTACGAGCTGTAATTTGTAAATTATTTGAATGTTAATTAATTTTTTTCGTCAACTCGATGTTATTTTTTATACGTCAGCTGTTCCGACGCCAAATCATGACGTAGCATAATGAAGCTGCGCGTGCGCTCGTTCGGTAAATTCAAAATTTTTTTAATTATTTTTTTTTTCTTGCTGAAAGATATTTATGTTTTATTCAACGAAAAAATTAAATTCGATCGTAAAGCACTCTCTGATGCTTCGCATCATGAGTCGTGCAATAGTAATTTAATTTTTATCCATATGAAAAATAATTAAATGGATCAATTCTTACCTTAAATGTTTTTTAACAATATTAAAAATTATATAAATGTAAACTTACTGAGTTTGGATGCTGAAAAAATTAACTATGATAATGAATATGGCTTCTCAGAATTTTCGATACTTTTGTCGTCACTAATTGTAATGTTTTTATAATTTGGCTATGCTCTAACAGTAGAAACAAAATTTACAGATTATGTTTCGTATGAGAATAGGACAGAGTAATTTACTCTGTTACTTTATATTATAAAAAAAATCCTCACCAAATTTCAGCCAAATATCTTTAAAATTGAGATATCACAAAGAAGGGTCCCCTTTCCCATTTAAAATACACGCGAAAATTTTTTATTTTAGATTTTCGTTATTAAGACTATGAAAATTTTTTTTTTTAAATTCCGCCTAGCATAATTTCGTAGGAAATTAAATTCTCTACAAAAAAGTACTGATGCATTATATACGTCAAATGATCTGGGAAAAAGTTACAAGGCTTCAAAGATCGACAAAAATTTAGTTTCCTCAGTGCTAAATTTTTTTTTATTATTTTTTATTTTTATTCTATCGAAAAAAAATTTTTTTCAAATCTTGACAAGCACGTTCTTGTAGGAAATTTAATTTTCTACAAAAAGTATCTGATATCATATATACATCAAATGAATTAGAAAAAAGTTACAAGGCTTTAAATGTCAACGAAAAATGAAGTTCACTTTTCGTTTACATTTAAGTAGCGACTTTTTAAATGTCATTTAAATGACAAATGTCTCAATATTATAGGTTATATATTTGAATATTCAAAATGATTATTATAACTATAAAGTTAAATAAATAAATTGATAATGATAAATTTATTAATGCTTAAGATTAATATAAATAAATTAAACCAATCAACACTAATTACTTGATGAAATTAACATAAATTTATATAATAAAAATACTATTTAAAAAATTAATAATTTCAAACTGCAAAGTAAAAATTCAATAAACTATTTTTTAGTATAAAATTTATAGTTTTTTACAAACGTACTGAAATACTTAAGACAAATCAAATAATTAAAAATTTTAATGAACATTCTTTTTGTTACATATAGCTACTACTAATTTTTATGACTTAGTCATCATCATTTTTATTGTATTTAATTCAATAAATTATTTTTCATTATAAAATTTATAATTTTTAACAAAAGTACTAAAATACTTTGCAAAAATTAAATGTTTTTAAAATTTTCAAATTAAATTAAGCTTCATCAGCATCCGGCATTTTTTGCACTTTAAAAGACACATTACATTTATTTAAAAATATCATGTTGCTGATATAGATAACTCTGGGAGTACTCCAGACTAAAATTTTTAATAACTCAGTTAAGTCACAATCCGCAATATTTGTTTTAATTGCCCACAATCGGAGTTCTACAATAGTGTCAAGTCTTTTCTCCATTTTCAAATATTAATTTTCAAACTATGTTATTTATTAAACTACTATATTATAATAATAATAAATTATAAATAAACTCATTTATGTGAAATTTATTTAATTATGTAGTTCTTATTATATTTTATTAAACTGCTTAGAAATGTTTAATAATGAATTAGAGGTTAATCAGTGTTTTTTGTAAGCATAAATATACATTGACATAGACAATACATAGGCGTATGTTATGCCAATTTCTTAATTATAGGTGGCGCTCAATCTCTCGAACTCCCTCGATTTCGCTAGCTAGCGCCTAGTTTAAAACGAGGCAGCCCTCGTTTATTTTTACTAGGGTTTTTACCATTTTTTCTCCAACGATATCTGTCGAACGAATTGACCGATTGAGACGGTTGAGGTGGCAATCGACGCGTTTTATTGAGTTCTAGAGCTGATCAAATTTTAAAATTGATTTATCGAGTGGTTTTTGAGAAATTTCAAAAAAACTAAAAAAAAATTTTTTTTTTAATTCTTTCGTTCACGGTTTCTCTTGAACAAATTGACCGATTTTGATAGTTGAGGTGGCATTCGACGCGGCTTATAAAGTTTAAGAGCTGATTAGATTTTGGAATCAATCCATCCAGCGAATTAAAAGTTATTCTAAAAAAACATTTTTGAAAAATTTTATTTTTGAAATATCTCCGAACGTTCCCTACCGATTAAGCTCGAATTTTCAGTGCTTATAGTAATTAACAAGCCGCATCGAATGACACCTGGACGATCAAAATCGGTTTATCTGTTCAAAAGTTACAGAATATTTACATACGTACGTACGTACGTACATACATACATACATACATACACTTGGACATCATCATGAATTTAGTCAAAATAGCTTCCTAGAACTTAAAAACTTCGACATCTGTTAGAATTTCGATTTTCGCAAATCGGGTTGAAAACAATAACTTCCCGAAGTTTTTGAAAATCTTCTTCTATTTTCTCAGCGGGAAGTTAAAAATAGTTTATTGAATTTTTACTTTGCAGTTTGAATTTATTAATTTATTAAATGGTATTTTTATTATATAAATTTATGTTAATTTCATCAAGTAATTAGTGTTGATTGATTTAATTTATTTATATTAATCTTAAGCATTAATAAATTTATCATTATCAAGTTATTTATTTAACTTTATAGTTATAATAATCATTTTGAATATTCAAATATATAACCTAAAATATTGAGACATTTGTCATTTAAATGACATTTAAAAAGTCGCCATTTTGGATTTAGATAATCTCTAGCGAAACTGGCCAGGCGCTAGCCAGTGCCTCGTTTTTATGCTAGCTAGCGCCTTGTTTTACTGTAGCGAAACTGGCGAGGCGCTGGCCAGCGCCTCGTTTTCATTTTTACTAGGGAGACGTTATTTTTCAAAAACAAAGGCATACAAAAGTATTTTCGAGCTTGAAGAGTTCGAAAATGTATTCACAACAATGTTTTCGAGCTCAAGGAGCTCGAAAACTGCGGGAAGTTTTGGGGCTGGCCTGCAGGGTCAACTGATAGACCGATTTTTTAAATCTTGATTTAATCCCTAACATTGACTTCTGCCTCAATACACTTATTTTATTGAACATAATCGAAAATAAAAATTTAAAAACCGCTTCTCCAATGATTTTCAATTCTTAAATTTTCAAACTTCAGCATAAAACGTAACTTTTTAGAGTTTGCAAAGATCATAAAAAAACAATTGCATGTAATAGCATTTTCGAGCTCGAAAATATATCCTTGAACTTGATAACAGCAGGAAGTTTTGGGGCTGGCTTGCAGGGCCAACCGACGCCCAGAACTTTTTGTTTTGGATTGAATCCTCAATATAACCTTTTGCTACTTGATCACTTTTTCATCCACCGTAGCGCTTGATAGTAGTTAAATCAGCTCCGGCATCAGACAATAATGTCGCTGACGTGCGGCGGAAGGCATGTCCAGTGAAAAGTTCAGGAGATGGAAGATCTAAGAATTTTGCAATTTTTTGTGGCATATCACCAAATTTGTATACACCAACAGATTGCTGAGTACATTTATCTTTCTGATAATTCAAAAAGAATTTCATAGTTTTGCAAGGATTTGGACGTGAATTTTTATATTTATTGATAATTAAAATTTGCCTGCTACTGTGAAAGATCGAGGGTGATGCTGTTATATCAAGTATCAGCGCTACCTAATACAAACAATTAGGATGACAAAATAAATAAGATGATATCAATGATAATAATTGAAATAATCATAATTACTTTTGTATCCAAATGCTCGAAATTGGAGCTTCATTGATGAATTTTTCAATGTCTTCATCAGTAAATACCTGAGACTTTTTTCCTTCATAACCGAGAGCATTTTGTTTTAAAAAAGCGATCAATTTTGTGTATTTCTTTAAATCAACATTGTTGTTGACATTGAGTGTAGACTCTAACATGGAGTATTGAGCCCATAACGTCGGAGGACGCATTGTGTGAGATAAGTTGTCAAAATATGCAAGTAATCCATTCTCAGAGAATGAGTTGGTGTTTTGACTGACCCTCCAGGCCATAAATTTATCATATACTTGCAAATATTTTTTTCTTGACACTACTGGCAGTATTTTTTTGTTGTAGCATTAGCTGCCATAGCAGTTAAATTAGGTGGAGTTAGTGTTTTTGTTAATAGTTCACTCATTTCTATTAAAAACTTTTTGAGTTCAACACAAAGCTGGTTACCCGAGATTCAATGGCGACGGATTAAATGTACGTATATGCAGTGATGCCAGAACGTGGGATTTTTTTACCCCTTCCCTTGGTGAAATAGCATAGAGTGTAATGGCAGGAGGGGGTAAAAAAATCCCACGTTCTGGCATCACTGCGTATATGTTGAAGTTGTTTACAAGATTCGACTGTCGCTATGATTTTTTTTCCGATTTTTACTCTACCTAGCGGACGTTTGTCGAATTAAAAGATAATGCGACTTATCTATAGCGTATTTTAGTAGTCGTGTAGGAATGTAGAGACAGATAGAGAGAGAGAAGTTACTTTTCGATACAAGTTCGAGGAAAGTTAACTAAACTATAGATTGCCAGAAATCGTATAGTTTGCGCCCTCTGCATGCTACTCGAAAATTCAACTTCCGCGGTTGATATGACAAAAAATTTGTTTTTTCATTTGTTAAAGATTATCAGCTTTTCAGAGAAAAAACCGTGATCCTTCAATTTTTTCAAAAATTTGATCGAGTGAATAAAAAAAAATGGCTGGTTGGATTATTCTGCCTCTTCGTAGGGTTTTTGTGGACATATTGAACTGTGAAATGTACACTTAACATTATCGATTTCCACAATATTTTCGTTTCAGCGCTTGATTTTCCAAGAAACCACCAAAAGCCCTTTTTTTGTTGCATATTTAAATTCATGTGACGATAGGAAAAAATTTTTTTTTCGAATAAGCAATGGCTAATCGTTGAAAGAAATTTTTTCAAGTTTTTGAAACCCACCATCAACTTTCTGTGCAATCATTAATTTCTGAGATATTGATAATCAAAGACAAAAGGATCCTTTTCCATTTGAAGACCGATATCTTGGCGAGAAGTGGATGTATCAAGGTCCATAAAAAATGAAATTATAGCTGAATAATAAACGTACTTGATCCTCATAGTGGTTAAACGAAAAAAATTTTTCCCACACCCGTAGACCAAAAAAAGAAAATAGAAAAAATTTGAAAATTTTTTTGTCACTGGTTTTTTTAAGATTACTCAAAAACCGCTGATGCTACAAAATTTTAAAGTTCTAATCCGAAAATCAGACACTTGGAGCTACAATTTTCATTTTTTTTATTTCTTGTACGACCATTTCTCTCGAAGTCACGGCCTGTTGAATATCGCCAAAAAATTTGGAATTTTTTTTTGATCCTTTTATTTTTTCCAGTAGTGTATGTAAAATATATTCGAAAATCCGCCAAAAGTTAGCTATTAGAAATATATTTTTTATACACGGAGAAATGCCGCTCAAAATTAAATAGTAATTACAAACACAGCCAAAAATTTGCTATCTCAAATAAAAAATTACAATCCATAAAAAAAATTACGATGACTTGGAGAAAATTAATTTTTTATTTCAATTATTACTATCTAGATTGTAATTTTCACTTATCATAATAATTACAATCCTAAATAGAAATAATTACTTAAAAAATTTAAAAATCGCTCACAACTTTAATAATTTTTATTTTAAAATTTTAATTTTAATTTTATTTGGAACTAAAATGGTATTATCACACTTAATAAAAAGTACAATTGTATCAACTAAAATTTCATTTTTAATTTTAAAATAATTATCATTAGATATTAAAAAATGTTATCTAAAGGGAAAAATTACAATATACATTTAAAATTACTATCATTTGTAAAAAATTCAAGTTAACTGTAAAAATAACATTAATGCTTCGTTAAATTTTCGCTTGGAAAAATCAATATTTACTTATTCATATAAAAATAGTTAAATCTAACAAAAAGTAGAAATCGTGATTAGAATAATTAAAAGTTAGTAAATTAGTCATAACTTTTGTTTCGTAGTTGATAAATATTACATTTCTAATGTAATTCTACCTAGGTAGTGTACATTTTAGAATGTCGGTAAGATAAATTGCTACTCCGGGAGATAAAATTACTATTTGAGATTATAATTTTTAGTTCAGGGTATATACATGATGCCATTGATGTTGTATCCTACCCATATACTTGCTATAAATTCAGAATTTCTAATCGTCATTATGGCTGAGCTGTCAACGTACTTGATCAGGGTGTGAAGAAACAGTTAGGACCGGGTTCAATCCCAACGTCAGGCAAATAATTTTATTTTCAAGCTTTCATTATAAATTATTCCGCGTTTGTGTATACGCATGTGTTTGAGTGTTGTGTGTTTGTGCGTCTCGTAAAAGTGAATCCCCATTCAACCTATGTATGTATGTATGTGTGTGTGTGTGTGTGTGTGTGTGTGTGTGTGTGTGTATGTGTAAGTCCTGTTCGTTAGTAGGTAGTACCTGAATACGCGTCTCCCGACGCGTATGATTATTATTTTAGAATGTCGGTAAGACAAATTGCTACTCCGGGAGATAAAATTACTATTTGAGATTGTAAAAATTACTCGCCAGAATGCATCTTTCACAAAGCGCGTTAAATAATATTTACTAAGTACAATAGTAAAAATGTTTGGTACATTGTAGTTTTCATTTTGTCGTTAGTAAATTTTATCTTGAAAGCAGTAATTTTTATAATCAACAGATATTATTATTCTAAATAATATGTTGTAATTTTACTTTGAGTTATGTAAAAGTTTCAATTTTTTTTAATATTTTGAGATTACTTTCTCGGATTGTAATTTTTTTTTTCAAATTTAGTAAAAATTCTTTAATTTTTTTCTCCGTGTACATACTACATATATATTTATATTTTTTTGATATATTTTTTTTCATACTAAAAATATATATTTTTTATATTTTAACTTATAATTTTTTTATAAATGTTTTTCACGGGGGATGTTTCACGTAATAAAAAAAGTGATTTTCGTATTCCATTAATGCTCTTGAATATTCTAAAAATAATAAATTTCGGTACAATTTTCTTTTTTTAGTGTATTCATTTACTCTGGATACACCCATTCAATAAAATATTCAACTTCTTCAATTACAAAAGTACATTGCAGGTAATAAATAAGCAGTCATATGAAAATGAAATAAAATTCAATCCGCGGTACTAGTTCATTATGGCCAGAAGGTATCCAATTATTTGAAAGTCATTTGTATTATTATTGAGTAGGTCATTTGATCGACTCACCACTATAATATATTGAGGAAAATTTAAAATAAGTTAAGATCATTGCATGAAACTTTTCATCAATAACATTTGCAAAATTGATTGAAAGAAATCAATCATTTTCATCAACTCAAAACAGAATTTTTATCAAATTCATAGTTGTTCGTATCGCATACATAGACGACTCCAGTTCCATCTCTTATTTTTTACTGTAATCTCGCATTTTATTTCTTCAAATACATCGTTTTTGACAGAAATATTTCTATAGTAAGCCTTAAACCGTAAAGTCTTTTATTCAAACCTCTTTGTGAACTTGTTTCAATTTCCTTGTTTTGAATCAATTGAAATTTAGTTGACTCAAGTGCAGATAGGCCAAATACGCAGCGTATTTCGGAAGAAAACACGATTTTTATCAGTGTAGCTGCCAACACCCGCTTCACTCTGTTATTTTTTCGTAGGGCATTTATTTATGCATTCAATTTTTTGGAAAGTTCTGAAAACTTTGAATACGTTCTGATAAGTTCTAAAATACTTGAATGTCGAATATCACCTGAAATTAATCCTTATCGTTATGAATATTTTCCGAACGGATTGTTCCGATCATTTTCGTGTAATTTACGCTTCTAAATATATTTCAGAATTTTTCAGAATGTTTTCAAAATTTTTAAAACAATCCAAAGCGTTTTAAACTGATAAAATAATTTTTAACTAATTCAAAACAATTACATATATATTAAAACTTTATAGAATGATATCAAATTTCCAGAAAATTCTGGAAAAATTAGAATAATTTTCAATTGATTTAATTCTACTAAGTACATTTTGGAGCTTCCCAAATGATTCTCGAAATTTTTAAAACAATCCAGACCATTTTACACTGATTGAAATAATTTTTGAATGACTAAAATTTTAAATATATTTTAGAACTCTCTAGACCACCCTAGAAATTTATTGAACAATCCAGAATATTCTAGACAAATTAGGATTATTTTTAAGTGATTTAAATCAATCAATCATAATTAAGAGCTTTCTAAATGATTCTGGAAATTTTTAGAACAACCCAGAACATTCTAGACTGATTAGCATAATTTTTGGACTTCAAAAATTGGAATATATTTTATAACTTTTAAGATTGGTCTTGAAGTTTCTAGAACAAGCCAAAACATTCTAGACCAATCATAGACTCATTTTCGAGCTTAACTTTTTTTAACTCCCATATCTTTAATACCCTTATAGTTATCACCTAACAACCACCACAAATCGCAATAGGGAATTATGACTACTACCACATACAAACACTATTCGTTTGCAATGTGTAGTTTTGGCTGCGATTCGTGACATACCCTAATTAAACAACTGAATTCGACCGAATTAAAAATTTTAATTCTGTTATATTCTGTCGAATTCTGCAAAACAGAATTCAACTGAATTGAAAATTCGAATTTGAATTAAACAGAATAAAACCGATTTAAAAATTTCAAATTCGTTTTAATTCAGTTCAATTCGGATTCAGAACCAGAAATTAGAGAATTATTTTCGAATTAATCAGAATTAAACCGAATAGAATTATTTAAATTCGTTTGAATTTGGACAAATTCTGGTTTTCCTGCCGAATTAGACAGAATTCATTCTTAAGTTAGGTACCGAATTAACAGAACTTATCTGAATTAAATAGAATTAAAAATTTAATTCTGTTTAATTCGATAGGCACAAACACCTCTTCTTTTATGAATATATATATATATATTAGGGTGTTTCAAAAAAAAAAAAAAAATTTTTTTTTTTTTGGCATCCAAAAATAGAAAGTATAACAAAAAATAAAAATTTTGGTACCGATCCGAGCTTTTAATAATGATATTAAGGTTTGCCTCAATCCATTTTTCTATTTTCCTTTTAAATAACACGGGAAAAAATTTTTTTTATTTTTAGAATTTTCTAGCTCACAAACCAATCAACGGATTTTTATTTATTTATTAGAGGGTTACATGGGTTTCGTCGGGTAAAAAAAGGCCTATTTTCAATATTTTTTTTTCTATGTAAAAAATTATTTATTTAATTCAAACTTTTTTCTGTCTTATAAATACATATTTAAAGAATAATTTCTGAAATTTTCAAAAAAAAAAAAATTAAAACTCCTCCATTGTGACGTCATTTCCGTTGACCCCTCGGAAAAAAGGTGCGTCCGCGTTGTCAGCATAACTCCTGACAAAATCATCTAAAATGAAAAAACAAAGATAAGTTTTTCAGTTGAGACCATAAACTCGTGCTTGAACGAAGGAAAGAAAAAAAAAGTAAAAATTGGGATTTTGGCAGACATTTTTCCAAAAAAATGAAAATTTCAGTCAAATTTGCTTGACATTTTGTTTTTTTTAAAATAGTTGTATTTGAAAAAAAAAAAAAAATCCTTCGTCCAAGCACGAGTAAATTGTATCTCGAACACCTGTGTAAAATTTCATCAAGATCGGTTGAGTAGTTTCCGAGAACATTTGACAACCAACTTTGAAAACACGGTTCCGAGAAAAACGCGTTTAAAGTTTTGAGTAACAATAAAAGTGGAAAAAAAAATGTTTTTTGTAACTTACAGTGAATCGTCGATTCCTGGGCCATAAAGTAAAGATCCTGCAGCAGTTGCAATGTCCAGGGCATCCTTTTGCTCCTGTCGATGACGGATTCTGGCTTCGCGAGTCTCGCTCGCAGATTTTTTTTCGGCTGCGCACACACGGTTTTCATCCGAAATTCGGGCATATTCGTGGGAGTTTCGGCCTAATTTTAAATCCATACCGTGCATAATCAATAATAAAGCTGATGTTCCTTCATTGAAGATACAAGCAGCGACCAATGCCGCAATATTCTTCCAGGTTCCGTCACCGGAAACACTCACATCTGTCGTATCTTGTAAATCGTTTTCAATATTTGTAAATTGTTTTTCTTCTTCAGCAGCAGATGAGAATAGAGTCTGAGTAACTGTCTCAATACACTCATGTATTTTATCAATATAAAAATCGTATGTAGACTGGTTTAAAAATGAACTGCTTATGTCCATCAAACCGCAGAATTTCTTGCATCCGGCGAGTCCTAAGCCCAATATTCTCATAACAAAAATGAACCAGCGATTTAATTCATACATTCTTCCGATTTTTTGACAAGATAAAATATATTTTGGATCACATCGTTCACATTCTACTACGATTTTATATCCCAGACCAAATTTCGAACATTGCTTAAATTGTACTTTACCATTACACAATTGATCTTCATCTTCATCGTCAATAATGTTAGAACACCGCACAAACGATGAGAGAGTTGAGAAAACCAAGGCAAAATCTATGATTGAATATTGGAGCGTATCCTCTTCTGGCACGTGCTCTTTATCATCACCTTTTAATTTTTTTGCTGAGGTGCTCGTGAAGGAACTATTATCAGTTTCCGGATCTTTAGGATTAAAGGACTGTCTCCTTTTTCTCGGTCTATCATTTCTACGAGCTCCAAGGGTTAACTGTTTTCTTGAAATTTTATGCATTGTTTATCAACTTCACAAATGACACTCGATAACCACAAATAATACCACGTTTTTAATAAATTATATGATAGAAACTTGAGATAACCTCAAATGAACCTCGTCCTTCAAGAAGTAATCACCAAATAAAATATTTCAAACTAGTTTTCCTTAGGAAGTGAAAGTAATATACAACAATGACAGACAAACAATAGACGAGCAGCTGCTCACTATACCTGAGGCGCGCTGACCCTTCTATACCTGACTTGGAGCGCACACCTTCCAAAGGTTGTATCTCCAAAACTATTATTCGGATCGACTTGAAAATTTAGGACAATATTCTTGAGATGTTGTAGAAATTAATGAGCCAAAAAAAAAAAAAATCGATTTTTTGAACCCACGAAACCCATGTAACCCCTTAAGAGCTCGAATTGGTACCAAAATTTTTATTTTTAGATATAATTTTAATTTTTGGATGCCATAGAAAAAAAAAAAATTTGTTTTTTTTTCTTATGGTCTCAAAATTTATTCATAGGTATAAAAAAAATCCTCCCACAAGTTCTGCTCGAAATCTCAATTCTACTCAGAGCTCAAGGAATATTCATTTTCCCATTCAAATTGCATGTAAAAAAATTTTTTTTTTTGTTTTTTGAAAGTAAAAGTATATAAAAAATTTTTTTTTTCGAAAATCGAAGTACACAGTCTCATAGGAAATTTAATTCTCTACAAAAAAGCTCCAAAGTGTTTTCTCCGGAGAACTGACAGAAAAAAAGTTATGAAGCTTTAAACTAGATTAAATAGTATAACTTCATGTTTTCATTATATTAAACAGATTTTTGATAGAAATTTAGGTTTTTTCATCTGAGCTAATGTTATCTGCTAATTTTTTTTTTTAACACGGGAAAAATTTTCCTTACTTTCAAAACAGAACTTTGTTTTAAATTTAAAAATACAGAAAGAAAAAAAATTTTAATTCTTAAAAAAAATATTTTTCCTTCGGAATTTATGCGGAAAATTAGTAAGATCTCAGAAATTTTTTTGAAACACCTTACTGATTATACATAGTATATAGTTTCACCCAGGGAAGGGCAAGTAAAATACTTGACGTATTATACATAATTTCATACATGTATAATACTAGGGAAATACTGGTTGAGTTTTCTACGAGACGTGTATTACGTCGAGTATCTTGGTACCATCTATTGAACTTAAGTCAGGAGTATTTTGGAAAAACAGTGCGCGAAGATACCATTTGAAAGTTATCTTTATCGTAAAAACATAGCCATACATTCTTTTTGAAATCATGGATTTTCGGCGATGAGAGTGAATTTTTGAATGCCCGGGAAAAAAGTTCAGATCTGCCTAGATCAAATCTGATCAGGTTTGATCAAATTTGATGTATGAATAGGTATGAACAGATTGATTTGATCTGTTCAGATTAAAGTAGATCTATGTTGATATAACTTTCTGTTTAAAAATAAGCCTGTCTAGATCTGAATAGATCTAATTTGATCTGGGTAGACATAGACAAAATGCAGATCTAAACTTTTTCCCGGGTAATTGAGAAGAGACTCATTGTTTAATTTATCATTTAAAATAGTAAGTAAGCACTGAAAGGAGTTTTTCTACATGTAGTTTATCATTTGGATTTAAAGAATTTACAAACTCTTTGAGCTGAACTGATTCAACAACACTAAATGGTATATTATAAAAAAAAGTTTAAAAAACCAAGATATTAACTTACAAAATTTTTATTTAAAAGAGTCCAGACATTCTTCCATTATAGTGCTTAAATAATTAGCTGTGTGGCTGCGGTCAAGAGGAAAAACTCCCAATACTCCTTTTTCAAATTCATAATTACTACATAAATAATGATCTGTTACGTCTAAATAACTTTGATTTGAGTTGTCCGTCCAAACATCACAAGTGATCGTATGAGATATTGCACTTGAAAGAGAATGAGTAAACTTCTTTTGCATTAAATCATATTTTTTTCCATCATAATAGTAACAGTTTTCCTTGATGGTATATTATATGATGGAGCTAAATTTTTTAAGAGCAGTTCAAATCCTTTGTTTTCTACAGTAACTAATGGTAAATTATCAGCAACAATCATATAAATAATTGAATTATTAATTTTTCCGGCGTTTGAACCATTATCTATTCAAGAACAAAATAAAATAAATAAAAATTTAAAAATATTACTGTAAAATGTGTAAGTAAATAACTCATGTACTTACTTATCATTGAAGAAACTCGTTGAAAAGCTCTATCAATGGGCTCAATTTTATCATTAACTAAAGTATTTTATTTTTTTTTAACGACAGCATTACATTCTGATCTTTCTTGAACTTTTCTTTTATTAGCTAATGTTGTGTGTCCAGATTGTTCATCTGAAGGTTGAAGTAATAAGCTGTGCATGCGTTCAATATGCTGCCATAAATTACTTGTATTTTTATCATGTTTTAAATTTTTTGAACACAATTTGCAACGAGCTGATAATTTATCATTGTTATTTTGGAAGTAATTCCAGACGTCACTTTTGTTTTTGCTACCATCTTTATTAGATCTATGAAACAAAAAAAAATTAGTGTATGTGTGATATGGAAACGATAAATTTGATTTTTTTTTTGTTATAAAAACGAAGCAAAAAATTTACTGTATTTTTAGATTCGCATTGCGTGTTGGAGTATTTTTAACAGAATTTTCAGAGTTCGAAACATTTGGATTATCATGTTGTAATCGGGTTTCATTTGAAGCAGTTGAGTTCGTGTCATCCTCATCAAATATTAGGCAAAAAATATTATTATAGCATTATACTTATATAAAATATTCCTAATTAAACAAAACAGAAAATTATAAAGTGATTATTATAAAAACAGAAATTCCTTACTAGTCAACATCATCAAGGGACCTAAATATAACTTCTACATTATCATCTTCATTCAAAACTCTTTTTTCTTTGATTAATGTCTGAACGAACTTCACTGCATACTTCTCTGAATCTATAATCAAAATGATTGAATTAATGAATTTTAATGATTCAATTATTAAAACGTATAGTGTCAATACAGGCTTACGTTTTAAACGGACATACGTTGATCTATCTAATTCATAGACTTCAAAACATTGCTGCTCATTGATTTGAAAAAATATTGAAAACAGCCGATTGTCATTCCGAGCTCTTTCTACATGTAATTGGAAATTGATTTTTCTTAAAGATTATTTTTATTTTAACAAGAATAATAATAGAATACTTGTACTTACCCCTTATTTGAAACATTTTTAATGTTTTTGTAAAATAGACACTACACGCTGAAAAAAAAGTGGTAATACTTGCCATCTTAACGAAGTAACTATTCCCATCCTTACATTTTAATGATTCTCATTCTTTTATGTTAACTTTTCCTATCGGAGATGGTAAGCATTTGTATCTAGATAGTAACCATTCTCATCCGTGATGATAATCATTACTATCTTAGAAGGCAAAATTAAAAATTTTTCAGACATAAGAAATATTACGATCTAGATGGTAACTATTACTATCGGCCATAGTAATTATTACTATAAGAGAAACGAATAGTTAACATAAACGCATGATAATGATTATCACATGCAGATGGTAATCATTCCCTATCGCAAGATGGTAATAGTTAGCATTTTTTTTTTAGCGTGTACAGTCTTTACTTCTGATTACAGTATCGATCAAAAAACAAAATACATTCGACATGAAACATGTATTTTGCGTTATCATGATTATACTATAGATGGCACTTTATATTGTTATTTATCAATAGTCGATAATTCGGAGTACTAACTTAACATAGTAAGATAGTAAAAAAAAATGGGTGCGTGTACTTATGTACGCGCGTGAGAAGTTATACTTCTTTGGCATCATTAAAAAAATATATATATATATATATATATATATATATATATATATATATATATATATATATATATCGACGTTCTAATTAGCAAATTGTCTAACTCTGTTTCAGAAAAGCCTCCATTTATGCGAAAAAGAAGTAATTTAAAAATTTTTTTTTCATCTATAACTCAATTCCATATCTAGTCTATGCAAAATATTTTTGTCTCGGTCACTCGAATAATATTTTTTTTGACCATTGCTATCTGAAAATTGCACAGAATCACCTAATAAAAAATATTAAGTTAGACAATTTGCTAATTAGAACTTCGATTTGTACTAAATATTATAAGATTCTTAATTTTAAATATTTATTATTGATTATTCAATATTTTAAAAATAAATTTGAAAAATCCAAAAGTGCACGACTCATAATGATCATTTATTATGAAATAATAAAATAATAAATAAAAAAATGGCAGGAAGCACGAATAAATTTAAAATATATAAAATTTTCTTTTATTAATATTTATTATATTTTTTTTTAATTATATTAGTATTTTTTTTATAATAACAAAAGAACCTACTCAAAATATCTCGATTAATAACAAAAAAAATATATGTAAATACAAAAAAAATAAAAAAATTGAATTAAATAGAAAAATTCAGGCTTACCAATTAGCAAAAAAAAAAAAATCAGCTGTAATAGGACGGTAATGTGCAAGCGCCCCTGGTGGAATGAATGTACGTATAATGTATAGATATATCACCACTTATGTTAATTTTACATAGATATATATAGATATAGTTATACAGCCTTTTTTATTCTTTTATTAATTGTAATTAAACGACACTGAGTTATCTAGCCATTCGCAATGGGGACTTACAAATCTTTCAAAGAATTTAAAAAAAAAAATCGGTCTGTCAGCTGACCCTGCGGGCCAGCCTTAAAACTTCCCGCAGTTTTCGAGCTCCTTGAGCTCGAAAACATTGTCGAGAATACATTTTCGACCTCGAAAATACTTTTGAGTGCCTTTGTTTTTGAAAAATAACGTTTTTTACCATTTTTTCTCCAACAATATCTCTCGAACGAATTCACCGATTGCAACGGTTGAGGTGGCAATAAATTATAAATAAATAGTGTAAACAATTAAAAAAATAATATTTATAAAAAATGCGCTTATTAATTTCAAAATTTTTTAAATGCGCATTTCTTAAAATTTTATTTCATCAATTATTTACTCCATTTATAAATAATTTTAAATTTGTCTGATATGTCTGCTACATTTATACTCATTAAATATATATGTGATGATTTGTACTAAATATTATAAGATTCTTAACTTTAAATATTTATTATTGATTATTTAATATTTTAAAAGTAAATAAATAAGTTTAATATTAAATTCAAAAATATTGAATTTAAGTTGATTCATTTTTTAAATATTTATTGTTTTCTCAATTCAATATTCGCTTTTTATTTTTATCAAAAAGTTTTCAGTAAATTTCTTCATTTATTTTTATAAATATTTATTATTTATTCAATTCAATAATTAATAATAAATATCAAAAATTAATATTTTAATTTATATTACTACCGAATATAATTTATCAGTACATATAATTCGCTCTTGTATGAAACTAAAACACGTGTTGTGAATGTAGAAACTAGAAACATGTGGATAAGTATGAAAATAATGATCAGAGGCGACGAGCGTGCCAACATGCGCGACTAATAGAGGTTCTATTTCTATTTTGTTGGTAGCTTTTTTTCGAGACTTAATGAGCGGTTTAGCGGGCAACTTCAACCTGTAACTTTTGTGTTACACTGATGCGCGCGCATCTTAAAATTTCACTCTCATCATTTTTTCATAACGCGCTTAAAGAAGTATAACTTCAAAAAAAATTTTTTTTCCATTTCTAAATTTTTCCATTATTTTTAATAAAATCTGTAAAATAATCGATTAATCGACTCACAAATACATCGAGAAAAAAAATCGATTATTGAAAAAAAAACATCGATGTTCGATTAATCGGTTTTTCTTGCCCATCTCTACCTTGGACATCGTTGTGTTTGTAACATTGGAGCCAGCCCACACTCTGTCGCTCGATATATAAGATCAAAGATGGTATTTAGTTTTCCCCCTCAGAGATGGCGTCACATAAGCTAAACTGGTCTCATTTGAAATGAGCCAGCCGCGTATGTCCCTGTAAGGTGGACTGCAGGGCACTGGACCAAAGTCTGTTCCAGTGGGTTGACTTAGGATCTCTGAAGTGGAGCGTTGCCCATCCAGGGAATAGAACAGACTTCGCCCAACACGGGTTGATGGGAGTCTGAGCAGCGTACGACAGAGATCGCACATTGGTTATGATCTCTTGGTTGTCGTGACGTTGGTTAGCTAATTCTGTTGAATAAACGCGGACGGGAAATAAGAGGCCTAGGTAAAAATCGCCTCGTCATATGATTATATAGTTTGTTAGATATTTGACAATGCCAGGTTATGCTATCCTCATTGGTATTATTTAAATTCCCCGCTAAGAAAATTATAAATTTTCAACAATTCGGGAAGTTATTGTTTTCACCCCCGATTTTCGAAAACCGAGTTTTCATCAGATGTTACGTTTTGAGGTCCCAGAGAGCTATCCCGACCATTTTCAGAATGATGTACGATTTTGTATGTGTGCGTGTGTGTGTATGTGTGTGACCCAAGACAACGACTTTTTTTTGTTTTCGAGTCTCATATGAAAATTTGTTAGTTTAACATATTTTCAGAACCGTCTCCAAAAATCAGCTCGATAAAAAACTTTAAAGAGGTCGATCACCTTCGTATGTATGTAGGGTATGTAAACTCTTAGATAGAGTTCACATACTTTTCACATCTTTTTAATGAATTAACCAATAAAGATGGTTCTTGCGGAAATCGGGAGTTTGTTGGCCATCAACTTTCCTGCAAATTTCAGATCGATCGATAAGATAGACTCTAAGATACAGAAGAAATACGAAATAAAAAGATTTTTTTTAGTTTTTTTGAAATTTTTCAGAAATGGCTTGATCGATCAAGTACTTCGGCTACGAGTGGTAGTATCAAATTAGCATGATATATATCAAGTATATACGCAGCTGAATGAGTGAAAGTTTCTATTCTCGTTGAATGATTTTACTTTAGAAAATATTAGAAAGTAATAATTAAAATTGATTAAAAAAATAAAGGAATGATAAAACTTGAAATTGAAGATAACGATATTTTGTTATGGTTAGTCCGTATAAACAATTTATTGTGGACGAAACTAACCTATCACCAGATCTGGATCTATCCTTTATGAAAATTTTACAAAGGCAAAAAAAATATTTTGGGCGAGGGGGATCTCTTTTAAATTTATTTTTTGGGAGCCCTGTCAATTTACGGTAATTTACGGTATTTAGAAGAATTACAGTAAAATACCGTATTTTTCAGTAAGTAACGGTATTTCATGGTACTCTGCGGTAAATTGCGGGAATTTGCGGTATTGTACGGTGAAGGTAGATTAATTCACCGTAAATTTGCGGCAATCCTGCGGGATTTTACGGTAAAAGTGCGATAGTGTACAGCAACTTTGCGGTATTTCACCGTAATTTTTCCGAATGCCGTAAATTACCATTAAAATGTTACGAATTGCAGTTAATCACCGTAATTTGCCTATCATACCGTATTTTGCCGCAAATTACCATAAAATGTGCAGTAAAACATAGTATTTTGCTGTAAAATACGGTAATTAACCATGTTTTGAATTTTTCCCTCATAATTTTCTCAAAAATCCAAGCATTGGTGTTCTTTATTGGATTGATACAGTGAAAATTTTTGTTATTTAGTTTTTCGTAGAGGACAATGAATTAATCCAACGTGAAGAGTTACCAATGGATTACTCAGCTGATTATTGGGAAAAGCGCTATACAATGAAATCAGGAAGAATACCTAGTTTTCTTAATCAACATGCTCATACAATATTGCGTACCGGAAAGTATTTCAATGTTATTCGTCAATGTGGAAAAATGATAAAATGGATAAAGCAAGAACCACTAATTTATCGTTATAGAGACCAGAAATTGATATTTACTATTGATCAAGCCTATAACGAAGCAGCCCGCACCTTATTAGAAGTACTAATTCATGAAAATGATTTGATGGGCCGTTTAAAAAGTGTCAAAAATTATTTTTTATTATCACAAGGAGATTTCGTAGTACAATTTTTGAATTTATGTGAAAATGAATTAAGTAAAAATATGTACGATATTGTCATTCATCGATTAGCTTCGTTATTAGAAGTTTCATTGAGAACGTCTACGGCTGATTCAGATCCTTATAAAGATGATCTTAAGCCCGAACTTTTACCTTATGATTTGCAATTTCAGATGTTTCGTATTTTGTCGATTCAAACAAGTGATGAAAAAGGTAATATAAACTGAGAGAAAAGTACATGGTTGTGGTAACTATAAAGGGATGAGTATTAAAAATAGTACTCTTAACTAGTATTTATAGTTTCTTGTACTATATCATAGTGCTCGAACCTATTTGAAAGTAGTAGTATCAACTAAGCATTACTATCATTTTTTGTTTTGTTATGGTAACTATTTAATATTATTTCTCAGATCTTATACTTCAGCAATAATAATAGCAATTCTTTTTTAGTTCACCCCTACAAAAAAAGAATGTACCAGTGACTATTTTAATTTGTTTATCATCCAATAGTTCCTGTAACTACTTTTAACAGTCAACGCAACTACTCTGACAATCTAGTCACCGTATTCACCACGCATAAATAGTTTTCCAACTACTAATAGGTAGATCGATTGAACTGTGATACGTTACTTTAATTAACATTCAAATGGTGATTAATAAAACCATTATTAAATAATTTGCCTAATGTATTAACGATTGTTAAAAGTTTGAAGACAAACGTGTAGTTAAGAACACTAAGATAAAATTATTATATTGCAATATACTGGATTAAGCGATCGCAATTTTTACTTATTTAAAGAAAAATTTCTGTATTTCTGGACCGTTTCAAGTTTGCCTCGGTGAAATAGTAATCTCATTCTAAAAATAACAAATATTATTAGATTTTAGTCTCTGTGTTCCATGTGTCGTATTGGTAATTGTTTATAATCACGGCTCCACCTATTTTTAGCCATAAAAAATAAAAAAATTATACAATCATCAAATTTTTTTTTTGAAAATATTCTCCTTTTTGAAGCATTTAAGGATATGAATTCATTAATTCGTGAAAATTTGATTTTCTATTAGTAAAAATTTACAAAGTACAAAAATACATATTTTCGATGTTTCTGTTGAAAATTTTGTAAAAAATAATTTTTTTCAGTTATCATGCATTTCTTTTTGTAAAATTCATTTAAAAACAAACAATTTGAAAAAAAGAAAAAAAAAAAACAAAATTATTGAAATGTTGATTTTTCTATTTTATATGATTTATAAAAAAAAATTTTTTTTTTTTATACGATCATCAATTTTTTTTTTTGAAATTATTCTACTTTTTGGCGCATTTGAGTATTTAAATTCAATAATTTGTGAAAATTTGATACATTAAGTTTGAAAAGTAAATAAAATAATAAAAAAAGGCCATTCGGCATCCGAAATAGAAGTAGATTTCTATATATATATAATTTGAAAATCACCCATCAAAAATTTTCAAAGATATAAACAATGGCATGATCACTATAACACATGAGTCAATTATGTGACTTTGAACCCTATTAAAAGTGGAAAAATTAACGTAAAACAAAAAATAAAAAATGGAAAATATAGCTTTTTCTATCGGCTATCAAGTTCTGTTTACATAATAAGGATAGATATACCCGTTGAAAAGTTATTTACGAAAAAAACCGAAAAAGTGGGATTTTTCGATATTTTTGGAATTTCAAATGTCCACCATTTCTAAACCAGTTGACCGATTTTGCTTGTCTTCGAACTTAACCGTGATAATCGTTCACAGAATAAGTGCGCTAAGTTCCATCAAGATCCGTTGAAAATTGTGGCCGCTATCGTCGCAACATGGCGCGTTATATTACATATATATATATATATATATATATATATATATTATACAGGGCCATTTTCCATGTATAATTATTAGGGTGTTTCAAAAAAAAAAATTTTTTTCTTATGGTCTCAAAAGTTAGTCTTAGGTATAAAAAAATCCTTCCAAAAGAGCAGCTCGAAATCTCAATTCTACTAAGAGCTCAACGAATATTTATTTTCCCATTTAAATTGCATGTAAAAAAATATTTTTTTTGTTTTTTTAAAATAAAAGTATTAAAAAATTTTTTTTTTCGAAAATCGAAGTACACAGTCTCATAGGAAATTTAATTCTCTACAAAAAAACTCCAAAGTGTTTTCTCCGGAGAACTGACAGAAAAAAAGTTATGAAGCTTTAAACTAGATTAAATAGTATAACTTCATGTTTTCATTATATTAAACAGATTTTTGATAGAAATTTAGGTTTTTTCATCTGAGCTAATGTTATCTGCTAATTTTTTTTTTTAACACGGGAAAAATTTTCCTTACTTTCAAAACAGAACTTTCTTTTAAATTTAAAAATACAGAAAGAAAAAAAATTTTAATTCTTAAAAAAAATATTTTTCCTTCGGAATTTATGCGGAAAATAAATAAGATCTCAGAAATTTTTTTAAAACACCTTACTGATTATACATAGTATGTAGATTCACCGTATAAACATGTACACGTAATAAAATCCGGAAATTATCTTTACGTTAAGTTTTCCAATTCACTATTGCTTCAAGCTTCATAACTTTTTTTCTGTTAGTTGTACGAAGAAAACCCTCAAGAGATTTTTTGTAGAGAATTTAATTTCCTACAACACCATTTACTTCGATTTTCAGAAAAAAAAATTTTTAATACTTTTATATATAAAAAACAAAAAAAAATTTTTTTTACATGTAATTCAAATGAGAAAATTAATATTCGTTGAGCTTATAACAGGGCTATGCTTCTACTCTGGTCGTCCTTTTGTCAAGGGCGCCACTGGAAGTAATAACGGCCTCCCAGAGCCGGATCTTAGATCATCAGGGTCGGTGTAATTTATTTAATTGTAAGAGAAGGATGAGGAAGGATAATTTATAAACAATTTAATTATTAATTTGACAATTTTAACTTTTATTTATTCAATAAACCTTTTTAACCTTATAACCTTTTTTATAAACCTTATTACCTAACGTCAACTACCTTTGACTTATTAATTTAACTTTAACTAAGCCAATACCTTTGGCATTTACACACACACACTCATCCTGAGTCATCTGGACTATTCTACACACACACTTTTCTTAACCTAAACTACACGCGGTCCCCTGAATCGTCTACGTGGCTAAAACCTTGATTTAATACCCGCGTGGTCCCCAAGACCCTCTACGCGACTTTACAATTAATTCACGCGGTCACCTTGACCCTCTACGTGACAAAACCTTATTCAACTAATTCACGCGGTCCCCTGGACCCACTACGTGATTTTAACACTAACTTACTAATTTATTAAAATTATTTACAACCTATTTAATTACTACAATTTCCATAATGACGATTTTCACTGATTCACACTTTTATCAATATAAAATTCCATTAACCTATTTTCTATATTTAAAATTAATTTCCACTTAATTATTTACTATTTTAAAATCACTAATAAATTTAACACTAACTAATTTCTTATAAACGTTAAGCTTTCCTTATCAACAATTTTGTTAAGCCGGTTTTAGGATTTATTTTATATGACCGCTTAACAATTTATCACGACTTCGATATCACAATACTCAAAACTCAACCATTTAATTTCCCGTTTCATTTCACGACACTTTTAACGTTTATAATTTTATTAAATGATTTTAATTGATTTATAAATGTAATTTACTTATAATTAATTTTATCTTATTATTAATGACTAGATAATTTGACTAGAACGCAATTGATTTTCCGGCAATGCTTTACACGACCTGCCTGGAAGATTCCAGAAGAATTTTCCGGCGAGTGACAAACAACCTGCCTGGAAATATCATTGCTAATTATTGTTGAGTCCGGCTTTTGATTATTTTATTACATGTTAATAGACACGACAATACTTCGCGGATACGACGTTAAATTATGTATTTTACTTAACAAATATTCCGGCTTTCTGCCTGGAATATTTTACAGAATACCTATTACGATTCACGTTGATTTCTTTTTCCGTCGCTCGTTTTGTATTAGTTGTCCTTGTCCGTGTCTGCTTCTCTCTAGTCCATGTATTAGGTTCACGACCGTGTATGCCTGGAGTAACCGGGTTGTCTCGATTTTTCCTCCTCGTGCTAACTCTCTTGGATCAAATTCTCGTCTTCGCCAAACACTCGGACTCTCCTTTAACATGCTGTTCAGACGCAATCAGTTCTTAATGATAAAAGGTACCGGCTACCTACCTGGTATCTTGTAACAATTGGATTTTCTTTTTATCGCTTGGTTCCACAATAGTTCACCAAGTCACAATTAAATAAATTTACCTGATATAATTAACAGCGTCTGATAATGGCGTCTATGTTGTTGGCTTCTCACTTTAGGTCCGTCTGGTTCGGTCGTTCCGGTCACAAGTCTTGTCTCGATGGCTGCCCAGTCCCATTGACTCTCCGTTGAACGTCCGTTCTGTCCGGTCGTTCCGGTCACCAATGTTCTTTTTCGCTGCAGTCTTGCAGTTTTATTAATTTCGCTCGATTATTTTCGACAATGATCGGAAAACTCCTCCTCTACCTAATTATGGGCCTCGCGTATTAGCATTTTCAATTAGCGCGCCCGGTGACAAGTCGAAAAACTTAATTGAATGCTCGTTTGGGGTTGCAGGTAGGGTAAATGACTAACCGTGAAAAATCACGATTTTGGTTGATAATAAAACTCAATTTACCCCGTTACAAGCTCTTAGCAGAATTGAGCTTTCGAGCTGCTCTTTTGGGAGAATTTTTTTAATACCTAAGACTGACTTTTAAGACCATAAGACTTGAAAAAAAAAAAAAAAATGTTTATTTTGAAACACCCTAATAATTATACATAATTACATATTATTTTTTTCCCCGGATATTATTATTATTATTATTATTATTATTATTATTATTATTATTATTATTATTATTATTATTAAATGACAATTATTATTGTTTTAATAATAAGAGCAATTATTATAATAACTTTATTATCATAAATGAAACAAATTTGTTTTATAAAATAAAATTTTAAATTTTATTTAATTAACTAACTCATATGATATAATTATATATTTAAATACGTAAACGTAGTTGAATGATTCATAATTAATTTAGTTATGATAATAATTTTAATTGTTCGCTGTCAATAATAAATTCTAGCACCATTCCTAAAAATAATTATTCAAGTCGTTACGAGAAAAGATATCTCAGATACTTAGTACTCATTAGTCATTACTATCTTACATAAAAGCCACTACTACGTTACACAGTAACCAGCAATATGTAACCATCGACGCAGGCGCTATCTGCAGATAACAGTGGGTAATATGTTTAAAGTAACCATTGCTATCTGAAATACGACTGGCTGCTATGTACATAGAACTTAGTAACATGTAAGGGTGTAATATGTAATAGTAGTGAGTAACATCTGACATGGCGCTGAGTACAATGCAGAGAGTAGCCAGTACTACGTAGATAGAACCCACTGCTATTTCATTTTAGGTAGATTTTTTTAAAAATCTAACTATTGTATTTGTCCTCAAGGTCGATTTTTCAAGGAATTTTGTCATAAACTATCACAATTAGTTGAGTAGAGTTCAAAAATACCATTCGTTAAAAAATTTATATATATATATATATTTATGTAATCGAACGGACTTTTGAGAACACGATTGCGTCTACAATTCTTATCCGATCTTAATGAAATTTTCTACACTTATTTTATGTATAATTACCACGGTTAAGTTCGAAGATGGGCTGAATCGGTCGATTAGTTTAGAAATTATGGTTGTTTGAAATTTTAACGATTTTTCGAAAAAATTAGTTTTTAATCACTTTTAAAGTCCATATAACTTTAAAACTAAAACTCATATATAATTTCTGTAAAAAGTATTTTAAAGCTTGACTAGTAAGCTTTAATTTATGACCTTAAACTTTATATTTAGACCATTTCTTCCAATAATTTGATAGCCTTGAAAATTTTAATGGAATTACAAAAATGTTTAAAATATGGTTTTCATTCCACATAACTTATGTATGTCCCATTTTAATCCAGTTTCGTCAGTTGTATTTTATTGTGCACAAAATAACCTGTACATTTCACAGCTATTTTATATTTCAACTGGTCTTGTCATGGTAACAGCGATTACAATTATGATCTCATACCAATTAAATTTTCTATACATTATTTATGTCAAGATTAGTTTGGTACATTACCTATATAATGTTATGTCAAATCACCTATCTTAAGTTCTCTATCGAAAATAATCGTCCTTTTTTACCCTCACTCTTAGAAAACGAGCCTAATTTCATATATCATGACTGTACACTAACATGTATCTATACACTAACAAGATATGTATGTATAAAACTAACTTTTTATATCGATTAATTGAAAAATCTACCTTCCATTTCGGCTGCCGAATGGCCTTTTTTAACTTCCCGCTAAGAAAATCGAAGATTTTCAAAAACTTCGGGAAGTTATTGTTTTCACCCCGATTTGCGAAAATCGAAATTCCAACAGATGTCGACGTTTTGAAATTTAGTTTTTTTGAAATTTCTCAAAAACGACTCGATAAATCAATTTTAAAATTTGATCAGCTCTAGAACTTAATAAAACGCGTCGATTGCCACCTCAACCGTTGCAATCGGTGAATTCGTTCGAGAGATATCGTTGGAGAAAAAAATGGTAAAAAACGTTATTTTTCTAAAACAAAGGCACTCAAAAGTATTTTCGAGGTCAAAAATGTATCCTCGACAATGTTTTCGAGCTCAAGGAGCTCAAAAACTGCGGGAAGTTTTGAGGCTGGCCCGCAGGGTCAACTGACAGACCGATTTTTTTCTTACAGATGGCACTGACTACTATCTGACATATAGCCAGTTCTATTATCGGACTTGGACGTGGACGTTGATCAAGAAATTGCTGGTGGTTTTTGATCTGATTAAAAGAATAATCATTAATAAAAAGTAATTAAGAGAGAAAAATATAAATATTAAGTTTAGAACTTTTTCATTCAGTGGTTAAAAATTCTAATTCCAAGGACTTGACTTTAAAAGCAAAAATTAGTGGGTCTAACCTCAAACCAGTGTCAGTGCGTAATTCGCACGAGACTGGTCCGAAGATGCAAATTGATGGCCATTATTTTGAAGACGATGGAGAGGACTCCAATCCTTACAAGAATGTTGATGAAATTAACTGTTCGCAAGATGATCAATTACAAGCTTTGATGAAAGAGGCGTTTAATTCTAAGGATAATAAATCAGCAAAAAAGAGAAACCGCAGTTCTATTACCACAGAGAGCACTGAAAAAAACGGTCATAACAATAAGAGAGTATTAATAGAGAATTCGAGTAAATCTACATCTAATGACAATGGAACAAAAGTTAAGGCAAAGCTAAAGTATGAAAGAAGTGACAAAGGGCCGTATGTTGTACATGTTCAAAGCACCAAGGATGGCCAAGATCCAAAAAAACCATTGATGACTATTCAAGTGAGTAAAATGCTTAGTCGAGTTGCGATCAAATTCAATTTATTCGAACCTGTTTCAAGGAAATGTTGGCAACTTAGATGTGAATCTAGAAGCGATGCTAACGGCATAGTAGATAATAAATCGCTGCAGTCTATGGGTCTGGATGCATTCATCCCAAGCTCCAAAGTGTTGAGAAAAGGCGTAGTTAGGGGAATTCCTGAAGACATAAGCGTAGAAGAACTGATTCGTGATATTAATGAAGAGAACAAACCAATAATCGCAACAAATAGATTTAGATTGAAAAAGAGAGTGTTGGTAGACAATAAATATGAATGGATAGAAACTACTTCAGTATGTGTCACATTCAGAGGTCAAACGGTTCCAAGAAATATATCCGTTGGTAAAGCTTTAACCAAAGTGGACTTATATTACCCTAGCCTACGTCAATGCTTCAAGTGCGGTAAGCTGGGTCACTCGAAAAATTGGTGTACAAGTTCAGAAAAATGCTGGAATTATAACGGAGATAGACATCTCATCGATGAAAAGTGTTCAGCACCTGCCTTCTGCTGTAACTGTGGAGGGAACCATAAATCGTTATCTCGTGACTGTCCGAAAGTTGTTGAACAAAGAGAAATCAACAGAATCATGGTATCTGAAAATGTATCCTTCGCTACTGCCAAGCGTCTGAAGCAGCTAAGATCTGGTGAGAACAAAAGTACTGCACCAGCCATGGATCATCGTCATTTTCCTGCTCTTAAAGACCCGAAAAATAATTTAGAAAGAATGAGATTCGTGAAAGCCAGTGGTTTTCAAAAAGTGTTACATCATTCTGTTGAAACCCCTAAGGCAAAATCTTGTCATAAAGAGCTTATGCGATAAGAGGCTATAATTAGCACAATACCAGATCAGAATAAAGTATGGAATAATATTTGGAAAGCTGTAGAACTGTTTTTAAAGATCAACGATGGCCAAGGAAAATCAACAATTAAAAATTCTACAGTGGAACTGTCAAAGCATCAGGTATAAATTGGCCGAATTTCAAAGAAGAATAGCAGATTTTGACGTTATTTTACTTTCAGAGACTTTTTTAAATGTAACTGACAATATTTCATTAAGAGGATTCGATATAGTAAGGCGGGATGAATTTATTAGGGCAGGTGGGGGAGTAGCTATTCTTATTAAAAATAATATTAAATATAAAAGGGTAGAGGATCTGTATGACTGTGATAATTGTATTGAATTGTGTGCCATCGAGCTTTTCCTAGGGGGAGATAATTTGCTGATCGTTTCCTGCTACAGACCACCGAATTTTAATATTTCCAGTGGTCAATATAAGGTTTTTTTTAATCAGTTTAAAGGTAGGTTCCTTGTCGCCGGAGATTTCAACGCGCATCACCACTTATGGGGGTGATACCCGTAATTGTCCTCAAGGCAATGCAATAGCCGATATAGTTTGTGAATCGGATTTGGGTATTTCGAACGAGGGTAACGCAAAATTTTGGTCTAAACAATATGGATCAGAGTCATCAATTGATCTTGCTTTCTCCGATATTAACTCTAAACTTGATTACAGATGGTCAGTCAGTGACGACTCTTGGGGAAGCGATCATTTCCCAGTATTCATCATATTTAATAAATCAGTGACACTCAGAAGCAAAGTACATAAAAAAAGGAGACTATACAATGCTAACACGGAATGGGAAAAATTCGAGGCAATAATTAAGGATCGCTTTTTAGAATGCGAAGCTGTGGTGTTGGATAACAATCTTGATACTAAGGTGAAGTATTCTAGATTTGTAGCTATTATCGAGGACTGTGTTAAAAATAGTACAGCTGGTATGAGAAACGGCAACTCTAAACAAACTATTGGTTCATTGGGTAAGAACCCGTGCCCTCCTTGGTAGGATGGAAATTGTGAACGATTAATTCGTCGTAGAAAAGCTGCATTCAAGAAATCGAAGCATTCCTTTACTCGTGATAATTTCTTAAATTATAAAAAAATTGAAAGTTCGGTTAAAATTGAATTGAAGAAAATTAAAAAAAAGAAATTTATAGAGTTTTCAGAATCTTTAAACAGATTCACGGATCCTTCATTAATTTGGAGAAAATGTCGTGGATTTAAAAATCGATGAGACCAACTTGATAATGCACATGAATATGATGAAGAAGTGGAATCAAATGCGAAGATAGCTTTCGAATCTTTATGTCCCACTTAGGTAAAAGTTGAATGCCCTAGCTTGAATAGGTGTAACACGGGTCCAGATGCAGATTTTCTGGAGAGCCCTTTTTCCACAGAAGAGTTTGAATTTGTAATGTCTAACATAAGATTGCAAGCCTCCCCAGGGGTAGACGGAATAGACTACCTTATCCTATCAAAGCTGCCTGCGGAATTTAAGAATTTGTTACTTCTCCTACTTAATGAAATCTTTGCTAACAAAGTTTTTCCTTCCGAATGGAAGCAATATGACCTATTTTTATACCAAAACCTGGGTGTAAACAAGTAAGACCGATCTCTTTAGCCTCGTGTATGTTAAAAATCCTGGAACGATTAATATATAATAGACTTGTTTGGTGGTTAGAGTTTAACGATATCCTGCCTAAGTTCCAGTTTGGATTTCGTAAGGAAAAATCTTGTTTAGACAATTTGTCTCTGCTTGATACGGATATAGAGTTAGCCTTTGAAAAAAAGGAATACGCAGTAGCCTTTTTCTTGGATATTAAAGGGGCTTATGATAATGTTCTAGTGGATATATTGATACATAGGCTCATAGATATTGGATTACCTGCTGGCATTATTAGTTTCATTTATAATATGTGCTCTGAACGGATTGTTTTCTGCTCTTTTGGTGCATTTAATGATGTTAAAAGATGTTATAAAGGCTTAACGCAAGGAGGTGTACTTAGCCCTATTTTATATTCGCTCTACACTAAGGATCTTCAGTATACTTTGCATAGCGCTAGTGTCGCCTCTCAATTTGCTGATGATACAGAAATTCATGCTGTCAACAAGAATTTGGTTAACGCTTTAACTTCGGTAGAAGCTTTTGCTAACTCGGCTGCTAAATTCCTCGAGGATAGTGGACTTGAGATAGCTCCGGAAAAAAGTAAATTGGTAATTTTTACTGAGAACGGACTTAAAGCTAATCAGCCCAATAGCATCCAAGTCAATGGAACCTATATAATGGCGGTTAAAGAAGCAAGGTATTTAGGATTAATTTTTGATTCTTGTCTTAGCTGGAAAAAACAAGTACAGGCTATTAAAAATAAATGTGCGAACGCATTGCAAATTATAAACTACATAAGAACTACTTGATGGGGTGCCGATCCACGTATCCTTTTGAGGTTGTATAAAGCCTTGATACGTTCTAAAATTGAGTATGGAGCCCATGTATTTTCGCCATTGACAGAGAGTTTACAGCTAGAAAGCTAGAAAGAATACAACTTAAAGCCATAAAGTTGGCTTTAGGACTTCGCAAATCGACACCTTCTAATGTAGTGTTAGCAGAATCTGATGTTCCCCCATTGACAGCTAGATTGAAATATTTAGGCAGAAATTATCTCAGTAAAGCAATTTCTTGTAATCGTCATCCAGTGGTTACAGGTATAAAGTCTTATCTTGATTTGCTAGAAGATCCAACGCATATTAAAAGGCGCTCGGTGCCTTGTCTGATACAGGAGTCCTATAACCTTAAACGCATTATCCATCTTTTTCAACAATCCGAAGCTTCCATGCGCTATTGTGTGCAGTATGAAGCCTTATTATTTAAACCGTTGATTTAATTTGATCAAGGAAAGGTCATTAACCAATCTAAGGATGTAGACTTAGAGTTCCAGAAAGTATTCAGCTCGTTATTAAGTAAATCTCAATGTTTTTTCACGGATAGTTCTAAAATGGATAACAAGGAGTTCGTGGGTTTCGCTGTGGTCTGGGTAAATATAAATGCAGTTTATGGATATAGAACTGTTAAGTTGGCATCGATTTTTAAGGCGGAGGCAATGGCTATCGAGAAAACGTTAAATATCATTGCCCAAGTCGACTTCAGGGAATTTACTGTTTTCTCTGATTCTAAAAGCGTATTGACGGCGCTATGCAGTAATCAAAGGTCTGAAAATATTCTTAGAATCAAAGACAAACTACTCAATTTAAAACTAAATGTTAAAACAGAACAGCTTTCTTGGATACCGGCGCACAGAGGTATAACATTCAATGAAGTGGTTGATAAAGCTGCTAAAGAGGCCATAATGAATGGCTGCGACTCTCAGTTGACTTTACCCTTATCCGATTTCCGAAATAAAAATAAGATTCTCTTGAGAGAAGAGTCTAGTGATAGGTGCCACACGATGGGTCAGGCAAAGGGAACCTATTATATGGATAATTATTTTCTAAATAAAAAGCAGGATCGGCTTAGCAATTTGCGCTTGCGAAGAAGGTCGATAGCATTGATTTGCAGACTTCGGTCAGGTCATACTAGCCTTAATTCTAGTTTAGCACGATTTAATATTGTGAGCTCTCCTTTATGTGAATGTTTAGAACATGATGACACAGCTAATCACATTTTTTGGCAATGTAAGATTTATGAAGAACCAAGAAAAGAACTGGTTAAAGATTTAAAGAAATTGAAAATTTTTCCACCTTACTGTATCGAATCAATTTTATCTACAATGATGAAAGGGGCAATTTATGCCATTGCGAAATTTATTAATAGTATAGATAAAAGAATTTAAGTTTTTTAACACTTATTTACTTATTTATGATTTAACTATAGTCTTTGATTAATTAATTTAACTGTAGGTATGTAGTTTTCGACGTGTCTGTTTTATTAAATAGTGTGTAAGCACAATGATCTCAACTTTGTTTTAAGTAAATAGATATTGAAGTGTAACTAAGATATGTATTCTAATTAAGTATCTGATGTATGTGCAATTATGTTTAAGATTTCGCGCCTTATATATCATAGGTTCAGTTTTCATTGTAAGCGCCTTATTAAGCTAGTTTACAATAAGATACATATATATTTTTGTAACTTCTAACAAGCCTATGTACATGTGTTAGGCTAAATGGACTGTAGTCCATAGCCTGTATTTCTATTAATGAAAAAAAAAAAAAAAAAAAAAGGCCATTCGGCAGCCGAAATGGAAGGTAGATTTTTCAATTAATTGATATAAAGAAATAGTTTTATACATACATATCTTGTAGTGTATAGTCATGATATGAAATTAGACTCGTTTTCTAGGAGTGAGGGTAAAAAAAGACAACGATTATTATTGATAGAGAACTTCAGATAGTTGATTTGACATAACATTATATAGGTAATGTACCAAACTAACCTTCACATAAATAAAGTATTGAAAATTTAATTAGTATGAGATCATAATTGTAATCACTGTTACCATGACAAGCCCAGTTAAAATAACAATAATACTTTTAAAATATAAAATAGCTGTGAAATTAATAGGTTATTTTGTTTACAATAAAATACACCTGACAAAATTGTATGATAATGGGAAATTCATAAGTTATGTGGAATAAAAGCCATATTTTCAACATTTTTGATTTCATTAAAAAGTTCAAGGGTATCAAATTATTGGAAGAAATAGTCAAAACATAAAGCTTAAGGTCGTTAATGCGAGATTATTAGTCAAGTTTTTAGATACTTTTTACGGAATTTGTCTATAAATATTAGTTTTGAAGTTGTATGAGCTTTAGCGTTGATTAAAAAATGATTTTTACCAAAAATCATGAAAATTTCAATCAGCAATAATTTCAAAACTATTTGAACGATTCAGCCAATCTTTGAACTTGATCAAGATAACCGCCTCTAGAATAAGTGTAGAAAATTTCATTAAGATCCGATAAGAACTGTGGGTGCTATCGTAATGACAAGACAAGTGATAATCATTGGGAGTAGAAGTACATTTGATACATTATAAGTAATAAAAGAAATACTTCTAAAATATAAAATAGCAGTGAAATTTACAGGATAATTTTTGCACAATAAAATACAACTGACAAAACTGGATTATAATGGAAAAAGCATAAGTTCTGTGGAATGAAAACAATATTTTCAACAGTTTTTGATTCCATTAAAATTTTCAAGGCTATGAAATTATTGGAAGAAATGGTCAAAATATAAAGTTTGAGGTCATAAATTAAAGCTTATTAGTCACGCTTAAAAATACTTTTTGCAGAAATTATCTATGAGTTTTAGTTTCAAAGTTATATGGACTTGAATGTGATTAAAAACTGATTTTTTCAAAAATCGTTGAAATTTCAGACAGCCATAACTTCTAAACTAATCGACTGAATCAGCCCATCTTCGAACTTAACCGTGGTAATCACACATAAAATAAGTGTAGAAAATTTCATGAAGATCGGATAAGAATTGTAGACGCAATCGTGTCCTCAAAAGTCCGTTCTATTACATAAATATATATATATATATATATATATATATATATATATATATATATATATATATATATATATATATATATTAGGGTGGTCCTTATTCAGGTGATGTTCGAATTTTTTTTGACGATAGTCCTAAATCGGTTCTAAATCTATAAAAGAAAATTCATGTCAAATTTTAGCTCTTAATTCTAATATTAACTCGCCCCCCCCCCCCCCCCGATAGCCAGTTTTAAATGGAAATAACACGGGGAAAGTTGTGCTAATAATTTAAAATTTTTGTTCATCATGAAATAATGAACAGATTATGTCGACCAATAATAATTCTAATAGCAAATTTAACGCTCTACAAAAAAAGTTTTTTATGATTTTTCGCTATCTTGACTGGTTCAAAAGTTATTCGAGGTCAAAATCAAAGTTCTAGTCAATTTTATAGTGTATTCCATTTTTATCGTCATTTGATAATTCAAAAATGAAAAAAAGGGTTATAATTTTTAATCTCGATGGTTTTTTTTCAGAAAACTTGCAAGGTGATCGTGACCCCAAAATAATAATTACACTAATTATCTTTTATTCTTGACCTGCCGTATGTTTCAACTGTTTTCTAAATTTGGAGGTACATAAAATATTTTTGATAAGTAGTTAAAAGATTTTATTTCAATTGGAAAAATATTGATAAAATCTAGTTTCAAATTTAAATTTTAGGATTAAAACATTTTAAAAACTGATAATGCTGCCATCTATGAGATTTTATTTTAACTTTTTACATCAAAATTAATTATAAAATGTCCATAACCTATATTTATTATCTCAACTCTATCAAAATCATATACAAACATTTACTAATGCTAATGCTTTCTCGTTATTTAATTTAATCTATAAATTTTATCCATTTGATTTCGAAGTGATCAGAAAAATATAGAGCTTTCCCGTTTACGTCGAAACATTTTTTTAATTGGCGATGTTGACGTTCAAATAGTGGGTAATAAATTACCATCGAAAATGCAAGCTTTGAAGTGTTTTTTTTTTTCATACACGTATTTTAAATGCTTCTATCCCAGAAAGTATTGCTGCAGTCATTGATGAAATTATTGTGTTTTGGAAAAAAGCTCGAATTCCTGTTCAAGATGTGCAAAGATGCCGAAATAAACTGAAAACATTGTACGATGAGTGGCGCATACTTGTCAAACACAAAAATCGGAGTGACGTGGCTGTAAAAAAAACAAAATGAATTTGTATGTTCATTGAAAAAATTATTTGACATTTCACCGACAATTGTATCTGATGTTATCGATCAAAATTCTGAAGAATTCTTGATTAATCAAAGATCAGATAAACGCATTGGTTTTATTGCAAATATTAAAACGAGATATGATGACAACGATAATGATAATGAATTAAACAAAAAAATCCAGTTTGAAAAACAAAAAAAAAAAGAGTGAAGAAGAAAAAGCATTATTGGGTACATTATAAGAAACAAATAATCAATTAATTCTTTATTCTTTATTAACGTAAAGATTCTTTTCGTCATATTAATATCCTTATTCGTTTTAGACAAAAATGTTGAACTTTTATCTAGCCAAGGAAGTGCTCTATCTGCATCGAGTGGAGAAATATACTTTTCAAGTACTACCAGATTATCAGAATCAAAAAAAACGAGAGGAAGTTATGATATTCTCAGCGAAAGAGTTGTAGCTACTTTAGATTGGTGTAAAGTTAGTGACAGAGATGTTATATTTATAATAACAGCTATCTGCGAGTCACTTATTGATATGAACCTACTAGATGCGGATATCAACTCTTTGATTATCAATCGATCATCCATTCGAAGACATCGACAAACTATGCGTGAGTCAAAATCAATAGAAATAAAAAAACACTTCCAAGACTTAAAGTTATCATCTATCGTTGTACACTGGGACGGAAAATTATTACCAAATTTGTTGAATACCGAAACTGTTCATCGATTACCAGTAATAATCACTTCGGAGGACAAAGAAATTATGTTAGGTGTACCAACGAGTAAAGATGGGACTGGAATGGCACAAGCTACTATTGTTTACGAAACATTACTTGAGTGGGGATTTGACACATCTGTTAAAGCGATATGCTGTGATACCACTCTTTCAAATTTAGGCATTCGAAATGGTGCTGCTGCATTGTTGGAGAAACTGTTAGAGAGGGATTTATTATATCTTCCGTGTAGGCATCACATTTTCGAAGTTGTCCTAAGATATGTATTCGAAGCTGTTTTTCCGAATACTGTTGGCCCTAATGTTCCACTCTTTATTTGATTTCAAAAGCAATATGAAGCTCTAAATAAATTGAATTACGAAACAGGATTAGATGATCCAAAAAATGAGAACGTGTTAACAATAGAAAATATCGGGTCTATAAAAACTTTTGTTTCTGACGTTCTGACAACAAAGCTGCCTCGTGATGATTACAAAGAGTTTTTGGAGCTTACTCTAGTCTTCGTTAGTGTTATCCCAAAAAAATTTAGTTTTCGTAAGCCAGGAGCTTGCCATCATGCACGATGGATAGCAAAAGCTATTTACGTACTAAAAATGTACCTGTTTCGTGAACAATTATCTTTAAAAAAAGGTGAAGAAAATAAACTTCAACAAATATGTGTTTTTGTGACAACTGTTTATGTTAAAGCTTGGTTTACATCATCTAATAGTTTAAAAGCTCCGTACCATGATCTACAATTTATAAAAGAGCTAAACAACTTTAAAGTGATTAACAGTAATCTTGCTACTGCAGCAATTAATAGATTTATGAATCATTTATGGTACTTATCGCCAGAGTTAGCGATCATGGCAATTTTTGATGAAGATGTTCCACTAGAAACAAAATTAAAAATTGTGGCTAAGGTGCATACGGGAAGAGAAAAAATTCTAATCGATGCTATTCCGGAAGACGACCAGGATTATACAAATGAAAAATTTAGCGTAAAACGCTTTCAAAGTACGAGTATAAACGATTTATTGCATAACGATATCGACTTTTTTGTAACCGCAGAATCGATCAAATTTTTTGAAAGGTTTGAGTTGCAAACAGAATTTTTACAAATTAATCCTTCTGAATGGGCTGATAATGAAAGTTATAAAATTGCATTACGATTCGTCGAAAAACTATCGGTTGTGAATGACTGTGCTGAGAGAGGAGTTAAACTAGTGCAAGATTTTTGTAAACATTATACCAAGGATGAAAAACAAATGCAATATGTATTACAATTGGTTAAGGATCATCGTCAAATGTTTCCTAACGCGCTGAAAAAAACTAATGTAACAACTTTATGAAAGTATCTATGATTAAAGAAAAAATGATAATATTGGTACTTTTTTCGATTCATTGTAATTTTAATAATCACTTTTTTCAATTAAATATTATTTTTCTTTCAGAACATACGTCAAGGTCAGAGAAGTCGTTTGAAATATGAATAATAGCCCTTTTTTCATTTTTGAATTATTAATTGACAATAAAAATGGAAAAAACTATAAAATTGACTAGAACTTTGATTTTGACCTCGAATAACTTTTGAACTAGTCAAGATAGCGAAAAATTATAAGAGACATTTTTTGTAGAGCGTTAAATTTGCTATAAGAATTATCGTTGGTTGACATGATCTGTTCATTATTCCATGATGAACAAAAATTTCAAATTATGAACAGAACTTTTCCCGTGTTATTTCCATTTAAAACTTCGGCTATCGGGGGGGCCGGGTTAATATTAAAATTAAGAGCTAAAATTTGGCATGAATTTTTTTTTTATAGATTTAGAACCGATTTAGGACTATCGTGAAAAAAAATTCGAACATCACCTAAATAAGGACCACCCTAATATATATATATATATATATATATATATATATATATATATATATATATATATATGTATACATATATACATATATAAATTTTTCAAAGAATGGTATTTTTGAACTCTACTCAACTAACTATGATAGTTTATGATGAAATTCCTTGAAAAATCGACCATGAGGACAAATACAAAAGTTAGATTTTTAAAGAAATCTACCTAATAACTTTATTTGTTGATAATAGAGTAGAATACTTCAGTAATTTTCGAAACAAATTCAATAATTATTTATCTATTCATTTTACAGAATTTTTTTATTCTGTACAGGTTTTGTGGGTACTGAACTATAAAACATAAAATTATGCGTTTGAAATAGAACTACAACCTTCTTTTATAAAATTAAGAAATATGTATTTTTGCAATTTGTAAGTTTAATTCACTAATAAAAAATCAAATTTTCACGAATTAATGAATTTATATCCTTGTGTGCACCGAAAATTAGAATAATAAAAAAAAAACAAAAAAAAAGTTAAAGAATATGCATTTTTTGATTTGCATGGCCAAAAATAGGTGGAGCCGTGATTGTAAACAATACCATTCTCGTTCGGAAATATTTGTAGAATATTTTATACCTAATCGGATATAAAATTTCAATATGAGAATAAAGCATTAGATGCACAGTCGAACTGTAAATTTTCAACTGGTTCCGTAGCATAGCGGTATTATCCTTGGGCTTGCGCGTTTAGTGTCTTAGGTGTTAAGTTCGAATCCTCCGTAGGGTAGTGGAAAAAATCAAATTCTCAGAGAGAAGAGCGAGCATGTAGGTATGATATTTAATATGGTAATGCAGTATAAAAGTAATTACCTTTGTACTTCACTTGAATTGAAGATTAAAAAAAAAAATCAATTTTTTGAATTTATCATTGTCGAAATAATTGACGGTGCTAAACTAATATAGTAGCTAAAACGATAAATTCTTTATAGGGGTTACTATATTTATATTGTGATGATAATTATATCGAATTAGGCTTGCTTATTATTGAAGTATGGTTGTCATAACAATTTTCTTCTGAATATGCTGAATAACAAACTGTAAAATTTACTACTAAATAGTCACCTTAACTATACTTTTTTGTTACTGTTAACTAATAGTCATTGCAAAATTGAGCGAATGCACAAAAGGATTCTGGTGTAGGTGTGGTTAATTCAATAATTAAAATTAACACAAAAATTACAGATGATAAATTAGCTGTTTTATTAACAATATATGCACTGAAAAAACTGTGAGAAAAAATATACTTAATAGCGAATGCGACTTCGTACTATACACGGTAGCGAATGCAAACTATATAAAAATCACGTATGAAAACTCGACACGTGGTTGGTAGCGGATCAGAACGCGTTAATTAATTTATAAGTAATTAGACGCGAGCAACAATCAATATATGCTCAATAATTAGTAGCCTTGAGATACCAGTTAATTATTGAGGATTTTTTAGCGTATATTAAGAGGAATTATCACACAAGAATAATTTAGACTAAGCGAAGCGGTTTGAGAGTACGTGGTAGCACGTTAGACTTCTCAAAGTAGGATGGAAAGTCCGAGGTGAAACTGTTGAAAACCAGAAGCGAAAGGACATGGAATGGCGGCGTCTCCTTCCTTCGTTGCCGCTCGATGGTGACGTGGACAGTATGGCTGTCCCAGCGAATTTTCCCATTGGCTTAAAAGCGCGCCAACAGGATGTAGTTGGCACTATTCTTACCTTGAAGTCAGTAGCGAGCGGCAGCTCCCGGACGTAGTGAAAGTACACGAAGTTTTTCAAAATGATTAAGCTCGTGACTGAACAGTCACTAAATAGTCACTTTACCTATACTTTTTTGTTACTGTTAACTAATATCATATCAGTTAACGGAACTGCAGTTAATAGTGGAGGTCTCATTCAACTGTGTTTTTTATCGTTCAGAAAACCATTTTTTTCTATCTCTGTAGTTGAAAAAACTATGATAATATCTGATTGGTTTGTTCTTTGTTTTTGTTTTGCAAGAAAACCTAATTTTTTCTGTTTCAGAATTCGCATTCCAAGCAGGAAAACGACTGGATGGTATTGAAGCGTTTGCATTTAATTATGATGTGAAATGGCCAGTGTCTTTAGTGATAAATAGAAAAGCAATAGCATGTTATCAAATGTTATTCCGTCATTTATTTAGTTGCAAACATATTGAAAGACTTTTATGCAGGTAACTTTTATTACTGAAACTTTTAAACAGCAACAACTTAGAAATTTTCATTTTAAATTAACAGAGTATGGATTAGTAATAAAATAGCTAAAACATTTACCCACACTGCAGCAATGGCTTATCGGCAAGCATTTTCGTTGCGACACCGTATGTTAGATTGCATTCAACATTTAGAATATTACATGATGGTTGAAGTTATTGAACCGAACTGGCAAACATTCATTAGTAAAATGAGCAAAGTAAGTCCTTTTCTATGTAATTACTATTTAACTTTTAATTTCTTATATTCGAATATGTGCTAGAATTCTTATGAACTTTTCGATAATCCTTAACCCTTCGTCGGTCGCGTAATGAGCGTGGCGCTGCCTTTTTTACATTTTATTTTTTTTCTCAAAGTTGCAGGAATTAGTAGCTTAGAAAAAAAAATAATTTCTTCTTTAAACTATTTTGAAAATTTTAACGCTATTTACACTGAGAAAAAAAATACTTTTATTAAGAATATTTACTTGATACAAGAACATATATTCTTGATAATTTTCGAGAATATATAATTTTGTCTCAAGAATTCGTAGAATTGATGGAAATAATTTTTATTTAATTCAAGAAAAGCTATTCTTTTGTTTACTCATAATATAATATCAAATTCATATAATAACAAAAATAAATTTGATGTTCTTTTCTTAAGAAATTTATAATTAATAATAATAAAATAAATATTTTGAACGGATTTCTTGAACTAAGAAATTTTTGTTTGAACAATATTATTTTATTTTCTCAGTGTACAAGCATAAAAACTATTGGAAAATATTTCTAAATTTTAATATTCGAGACCGAGTATGAGAAAGCGGCGCTCCACCACCCGTTGCGAGTAAATGTCCGAGTCTTTTTCAAACTGCGCTGTTGCCAAGTTTCTTTACTGCCACTATTTTAGCCTGTTTTACGACATGTGGAATAGGTATAACTAATACAGTGAAGTGATTTTTCAGGTTAGTTTTTGCTTTCATTATTTTATTTACAATTTAATTGCCATTTAATGTAAATAATTATATTCAATAAAATAAATGTTAACAATTTTCTTAGTAAAAAAAAAGAATTTAGGGTAAGCGTATAAAATTCGCAGTTTGAGATTCGACAACAGCGCGTTCAATTTAACACGGCGACGCGACGCTCACCATGCGACCTAACTCGGCTGAAAAATGCACACGACCGACAAAGGGTTAACTACACGTATTTAAAAATTAGGCTTATCGTAAATTTTTTCAAAATTATTTTATGAAAATGAAACTTGCAAAAAATTTAATTTAATTACATCAATAATGAAGATTTTCTGATACATTGCCTACGATAAATTAAGATTTTCAGTTACATACTAATTAGGGTGCTTTTTTTCGAACAATTTTATTTCTTAGCCTGTATGAAAATTTTATTGCAGACCACAAAGAAAAAATATCCTGAAAATTTGAGGTCTTAATTTTAAGATGAAGTGGTCGCGATCTATTTTCAAAGTTTTCCCATTTAAAAAGCATAGCAATAACATCATATTTTTTTTTTTTTAATTCCTACTCAGGCAGTTTTTGAGCAATCGACTCCGTTTTGAGCTCATTTCGTAAGGCTTGAAATCCTCTTTAAAATTGCCTTAAGTGACATCGATGCATTTTCAACGATTCGAAAGTTATAAGACTTTAAACTTGGAAAACTTTTATTTTCAACAAAAAAACATAAGTGTTGGCTATTATTATTCGAGCTATCAACGTTCTAAAAAAAAAACATTTGTACAAATTTTGTAGTGTGTTGAATACTCTACAAGAAATAATCGAAACCATTCTATATTTTTAACATTATTGTTAATTTTTTTTTATTATCTGGTAGATTTTTTTAAAAGTCTAGGTATTGTATTTGTCCTCATTGTCGATTTTTCAAGGAATTTTGTCATAACCTATCATAATTGGATGAGTAGAGTTCAAAAGAAGCATTCGTTGAAAAATTTATATATATATATGTATATATATTTATTGGTTAAGGGTTATATTAAATATAATAAACAAATTATATAAACCAACTAATTATGTTAAATAAATGTTTTTATTTAACGAATGAATGTAACTCAGTAAAAGTTAAAATACAAACGAAAATGCTTAAACGCGTGTATGCAGTTCAGCGGTATATTTAGTGTGTCTTTACGAATGAGGTAAAAACGGAAAACAGAAAAACCGATGTTCGACGTAGATTGCCGAAATTAATCAATCGCTTCTCATTGTAGCAACGCTACAGAACTCCCTTCGTTTTTTTTTTAAATTTAATACGCAACAATTAAAATAATGGAATATTTACAAATGATATGAATAAATAAATAAGTAAATGGATGAGTATAAAAACGTGGTGAATTGTTACTTTGTAAAAAAAAAAACTTTTATATAAAACAAATTAAATCGCGTAAATTTTCAAGTATTAAACCGGACTCGGCGTTTTTGGGTCTCAGTTGCTGTGTTATTATTCGGCTGAGAGTTTGTTATCAACATCGTCGTGTCGATTGGATTTGCCTCGTAAACCGGCTTCAATCCGTCCACGAAAATGGCGATTCGTCGTCCATGAAAATCGACGATGAAGTATTTATCGTGTTGAGTTAATACACGATATTGACCTTCGTACGGCGGCGAGCAAGATAGACCAACCTGGTCGTTGCGAAGTACGAAGATTCCTGAAACAGAAAACAGAATGCTTGCCGTGACGTGACATTTCGGCCGGTGCCAATGAGTTAAAATGACGTTTTAAGATATTGACAATGTGATGAGGGGTAGTTTTCTTAGTGGGAGTAAGTAACTCATCGGGTAGTCGGATAGGTTCACCGTATACTAATTCAACCGGTGTCGTCTGTATGTCGTCTTTCCAAGCAGCGCGTAAGCCGAGCAAAGTGGCTGGTAAAGCGTCATACTATGACTCTTGATGTCACAAAAGTGCTGATTTTAGTTGACGATGTAAACGTTCGACGAGACCATTGGCTTGCGAGTGATACGGCGTAGTATGCAGGTGTTTTATTCCATACATCTTCATTAACGATTGGAATAACGACGATTCGAATTGCGGACCTTGTTCCGAAGTTATACGTTTCGGTACTCTGTGGCGTGAAATCCAGTGCAGCGATAGTGCGTGTGCTATTGTCTCTGCAGTTCCATTGAATAATTGGACAACCTCAGGAAACCTTGTGAATTGGTCGATGATCGTTAAACACTGATTAAAGCCTCTTGACTTTTTTAAAGACATTAGGTCGGTATGAATGTGCTCGAATCGTTCAGTTGGAGGTTCAAAACTGGCGATTGGCGATGAAACGTGTCTCTGAATTTTATTTTTCTGGCAATCGATGCAAGATTTCGCCCATTCATGGCAATCTTTATTAATCGACAGCCAGTCGTATCGTTTAGAGACTAGTTTAAGCGAACCTTTGATTTCGGGATGAGCTAGCGAGTGTAGTGAATTAAACACCTTCTTTCTCAGCGGCTCTGGAACGTAAGGTCGCACCGTACCTGACGCAATGTCTCAGTACAATGCTAAACCGTTGTCGAAATTAATTCGTCAAAGTTGCAACGTGGTTGCCTGTTGAAGTAGTTGTTGAGGCTCGAGATCTTGCTTCTATGCATCGGCAAGTTCTTCCGATGTAATGGCTGTAGACACTACTTTGTAACAGGGTAATTTTCAACCTTGCTAAGTTTTGGCCCCTTTATTAATAGATCTTAATAATGGCGCGACTGGAAGCTAAACCTCGGCCTTCCAGAACCGGAGATGTTAATGTAGAAATCAGGGTCGTTGAAATATATATAAGAGTGAGGGAATTGAGGGATTAAATTTATTTAACACAATATTTTATTTCATGCAATTATAAAATTGTATTTATTAATTAACAATTTTGCCCACTGGGCTTCTATCTTTACTTATAATTAATTTATCGCACTAATTAGTCTACCGGACTTTCTACTCTTACAACTACGGATCCCCTGGACTTTATTACAATAATTTATTTAGTCCCCTGGACGTTTATAATAAAATGGGCCTCCGGCCTGATCCCCTGGATCTTAAATAAAATTGAGTCCCCTGGACTTATACAAAATTTGGCAACCTGCCTGATCCCCTGGATCTTAATAAAATATTTAAAATAAATGGCAACTTGCCAGATCCTCAGGATCTATTTATTTAAAACAATTAATAAAAATTTAAATTCCCCCGAAATTATTTTATTTCACACACATACACACAATTTTAATTGATTTACAAATTTCGCGATTGCAAATTTAAATTTACCGGCTATAATTTTAACCTTTTTAATTATAACAATCTATTTTTCGAGACGACAAAATTTTTCTATTTTCAATTTTCAAGTATCAGTTTTGAGTGAGAAATTTTGTGATACTGAAAACTGACGCCGCCGACTGACGCTATCTCTTTCTCTATTTCACGCGTCTATTGCTGTCTCTCTATTTCGTGTACCGCTAGTCTTCGCGTCAATCATTTTTTCTTTATAATAATTTTATAAATTTTACTGACATCAATTTATTACTAAATTTTACTTAGTTAATTTATCATGATTTCACAGCACTGAGTTTCTGAATTTATTCTTTATTTTCAGTCTTATTAATGTTTGTAATTGATTTTTATTTTATAATTTTAATTTACAATTTTCTTAATTACTAAATTATATTTTATCATTTCTGGCTTTCCCGCCGAGAAATTTTATTTAATTATTTTATAATTAATCAGTAAATTCTGGCGTACCTGCCGAGAATTTATCAGACGGACCGCGTGCTTAATTAATAAAAGACTTCTGGCGTTCCTGCCGAGAATTTTATTGAAAAGAAATCAACCCGGAAATGGCGACTGCCCACGAATTACTTATTAACAATTACTGACCTCCTTAATTAATTTTTCATAAATTATGGCTACCTGCCGACAATTTATTTACCTCAAGATTAATGTTTTCCAGGTCCAATGTCGTGGCGTCCTTTTTTTCCTCAGTCCTTCTGCCGATTTCTGAGTTGTTCTCCGTCTCGTTCCTTCACCCGCAACTTCTCCCAATTCTCTCCAATTAATTTACAATTATCTGTTAACAATTCAGTGCGAATTCGTTATCTATATATAATTGTATCGGCTCACTGCCGGATACAAGAATTTAATTAATGATCGAATAAATTAAGGCTTCTGGAAGGTTCCACTCATAACCTCTCCCAAAGCTTTTATAATTACCTTTTTTTTTTTTATTGTGTGCAGTCACCCGTCTGGTCCAATTGCCGGTCCGTCCGACTGTGTGTGGTTGCACCTTCGTCACTAACTTATCGAACCTAGGTTCGCGACCCTTTGGCTATTTCCGTAATTAACCACTCCTATCTTAATTCTAATTGGGTCGGGAGGACGAGCCCCCAAAACTGGCGATCCCGGGGACAAGTCGATAAACTAGATCATGGGGTTCATCGATTTTAGATAATTAACCAACCGCGGGGAATTCAAAATAATTTAAATTCAAATTATTTAGATTTATTTAATTTTACCCCGTTACAACTTCAACTCGTGACAATGTGTCAGTGACTGTTGTCGCCCGACACATGTCGAATATCCCGATTTCTGATGCATTGGTAAAAACTGCCCAATCCACGTCGGTTCTTGGATGCACGAGGAGTGTTGCATCAGCGAGAGATCGTTTAGCTGCATCAAAGGCGTTTTGAAAATCAGCTGTCTAATTGACAGGATGCAATCCTTTGATTTTCGGTCCTTCCAGTACTTTTTTTAACGGCGTTAAAATTTCTGCTGCGCTCTTAATGAACTTTCTGTAGAAATTAATTGTGCCAAGGAATCCACAAAGTGCTTTAACGGTTTTAGGAGGCTGGAGATTAACGATAGCCTCAACTTTTTTCGGCAATGGTTTAATGCCGTGTTCGTTGATTAAATAACCGAGAAATTTAACTTCGGTTTTGCCTAGCTGGCACTTCGGAACGTTTATTACTAGTCCGTAATCACGAAGACGTAGAAATAATATCTTGAGGTGTTTTAAATGCTCCTCTTCGTCTTTGGATGCGACTAGTAAATCGTCAATATATGGAAATATGAAATCCAGATCACGGATGATTTCGTCGATGAATCTCTGGAACGTCTGTGCTGCATTTTCGAGTCCAAAAGTCATGTATAAAAACTCAAATAAGCCAAACGGAGTGATAATAGCTGTTTTCTCGACATCTTCTGGAGCTACTCGAACTTGGAGGAAAGCTTTGGTAAAATCGACGACACAAAAGATTCGTTTTCCATCTAAATACGCGGGAAAATCATCCATATATCGATGTGCATATTTATCGATAAGAGTACGGTCGTTCAATGGGTGATGATCGCCACATGGTCTCCATCCGCCATCCTTTTTCTGGACCATGTGTAATGGCGAAGACCAAGCACTCTGCGATGGCCGACAAATGCCTTGCTTAATCATCTTTTGAAATTCTTCTTAAGCATTTTTTAATTTTTCGGGTGATAGGCGGCGGGCTTTGCAGGAAACAGGTTGACCAAGTGTTGTACGAATGTGATGCACCGTTGATTGTTTCCTCTTCTTATTATTGGACGGATCACGCCGTGTAATGTCGGGGAACTCACGCAGCAGATCTATGTAAACGGAATCACCTTCTACAGCCTTAATTTTGTCCAATGCTGTGGTTGACATCGGCAACAATAAATTTCCACGTGAAATCTCGACGCAGTCCAAGATTCAGCGTTTGTGATGATAAACCATAGGTTTCGATAACCGTGCCGCTTGTGGCATAAAGCTGATAACCTATGGGAGTTGTTTGCGATTTCATCGAGCCGCGAGGAAATACTGATGAATCGGAGCCAGTGTCTACGAGAAACTCGGTCCCAGTGACTCGATCTTTAATAAATAATCGGCGTGAAATCGATTGAGAATCACTCTCCGCCGCTAGTGAATCTCTTTTGCATTTCCCTGCCATTTACAGCCAGATGCGCATGCACGCGCATTTTCGTCAAATTTGAAATGATACCAGCAATAGTCAAATTTTTTTACTTTCCGAGGACGATGGTGTCGGTATGCTCTGGATCGTGAATTTGGACGTTGCTCCTGACTTAGCATTTCGCTATACTCGGCAGTCAATAGTCCAAGTTGCTTACGCAAATCAACGATTTCTTCTGCGGCGGATGCGTACATTTTGAAATATAAAATATAAAAATAATATTTCAAATAAGAATATCACCTGCACTTAAAATTGTTTTATTTTAATTTTTCTACGTATCCAGCGATGACTCGCTCCTCAGGAATGTTCGGCTGACTCTCTGGATAAATCCTCTAAACTATTTCCGATGACGTAGCTACCGCGAAATTTCACAAGACACTGCACGAAATAGACAATTTTATTTACAGCGCGCAAAAACTTTTATCACTATTCGATTCGCACTAAAGGTCCCTCGAATTAACACTGATACGGCATAATGTCCATAAGATGCCCAGCAATGCACCAGTGGTGATAAAAATGATGTAAAAACTGCACAATGATAGTGAACTCACTGCACTGACTAACTTAAAATAAATTCACACAACAATAACTGTGAATAAAAATTGCGGTCTCGCCGAGTAATTGGCAACGCGACAAAAACGATGCGAGAACTCACGAAATTTTATAAACCGTGTAATACACGTGTTTGACGCTTCTCTACAAAAGAGATCACGTCGGGTTCACCAATTTGGTGGTTAAGGGTAATATTAAATATAATAAATAAATTATTTAAACCAACTAATTATGTTAAATAAATATTTTCATTTAACGAACGAATGAAACACAGTAAAAGTAAGAATACAAAAGAAAATGCTTAAACGCGTGTATGCAGTTCAGCGGTATACTTATTGTGTCTTTACGAATGAGGTAAAAGCGGAAGACAGAAAAATCGATGTTCGACGTAGATTGCCGAAAGTAATCGATCGGTTCTCATTGTAGCAACGCTACATATATGTAATAGAACCGACTTTCGAGGACACGATTGCGCCTTCAATTCTTATCGGTTCCTAATGGAATTTTCCACACTTGCTCTATGTGTAATTATTACGGTTAAGTTCAAAGATGGGCTAAATCGGTTGGTTAGCTTAGAAGTTATGGCTGCTTGAAATTTTCACGATTTTTCGAAAAAATCAGTTTTTATCTACTTTCAAGTTCATATGATTTCAAAACTACTAGTCATTGACAATTTCCGTAAAAATTTTCTAAAAGCTTGTCTAATAATCTGTGATTTATGACCTTAAACTTTATGTTTTGACAATTTCTTCCAATAATTTGAGAGTCTTGAAAATTTTATTGGAATCGAAAATATGGTTTCCATCTCACATAACATGCATTTCCCATGATAATCCAATTTCATCAGTTGTATTTTATTGTGAACAAAAAAGCCTATAAATTTCACAGCTATTTTATATTTTAATAGTTATTGGCGTAACTCGTAGGGTAAGTTATTCATAATGGGTCAGAGCGATGTGATTAGCACGAGTCGTAGGTGCGCAGGCTCGAGCGAAGCGTGTGCATACGGCACACCGGAGACGAGTGCTAACACATCGGGGATGACGGATTATGACCTAACCTACATGTTGCGCCCATAATTTTATTCAACTCATGTGCGCTATTTATTTTTTATTAATCGCCCAAAAAGCGAAGTCTAAATAGTTGTTTAGTGACATGGCGAAAAAAAAAAATCGGTCTGTCAGTTGACCCTACGGGCCAGCCTCAAAACTTCCCGCAGCTCCTTGAGCTCGAAAACATTGTCGAGAATACATTTTCGAACTCTTCAAGCTCGAAAATACTTTTGTATGCCTTTGTTTTTGAAAAATAACGTTTTTTACCATTTTTTCTCCAACGATATCTCTCGAACGAATTTATCGATTGCAACGGTTGAGGTGGCAATCGACGCGTTTTATTGAGTTTATGAGCTGATCAAATTTTTAAATTGATTTATAAACTCGTTTTTGAGAAATTTCAAAAAAACTAAAAAAATTTTTTTTTTTAATTCTTTCGTTTACGGTTTCTCTTAAACGAATGAACCGATTTTGATGGTTGAGGTGGCATTCGACGCGGCATATAAAGTTTTAAAGCTGATTAGATTTTGGAACCAATTAATCGAGCGAATTATAAGTTATTCAAAAAAAAACATTTTTAAAAAAATTTTATTTTTGGAATATCTCCGAACGTACCCTACCGATTAAGCTCGAATTTTCAGTGCTTATAGTAATTAACAAGCCGCGTCGAATGACACCTGGACGATCAAAATCGGTTTATCTGTTCAAAAGTTACAGAATATTTACATACGTACATACATACATACATACACTCGGACATAATCTGAAATTTAGTCAAAATCGCTTCCTAGAACCTCAAAACGTCGACATCTGTTGGAATTTCGATTTTCGCAAATCGGGATGAAAACAATAACTTCCCGAAATTTTTGAAAATCTTCGATTTTCTTAGCGGGAAGTTAAAAATTCCTGTTAAAATTATAGCTCGTTATGTCCATTTTTCAGTTAGCGCTCGCGTAAATATGAATTTTCCGAAAAAAATTTTTTTTGTCCCAACTTAACGTTCTAAAACTCATTAAATATAACTGATTAAAAAATGGCTAAGGTGCGATTTTGTAGGGGATTAAATTCTCTATAAAAGTAATATTTGATCGAAAGAAAAAAATTAGCCACTTTTTTTCTGCCGTCATTTGAACCTAACTTTTTTTTTTAATTTACATTTATATTTATTATTAAACGCTTGGAAAACAATGTTACTGTGTATGAAACTCATTGAATTCAATTTTTCTAGGAATCTTTATGATCTGAAAAATCTGGGCGTCGGTTGGCCCAGCCTCAAAACTTACCGCTGTTTTCGAGCTCAAAAAGCGAAAAACTTTTTTCTGTTCCTTGTACGAAGAAAACACTCGGGAGCTTTTTTTTAGAAAATTCAATTCCTTGCAAGACCATGTACTTCTATTTTTGAAAAAAAAAATTTTTATATATAAAAAACAAAAAACAAAAAAAATGAGTGCGCCTCATAGACATAAGGTCACAATAGAAGTGAAACTTTTTTAATAATTAAGTCGGTCTAAATAAATAAATAAATTAATATAAATATAAATATATATATAATATTAGCCATTAGATCTTGTCAGATAGTATAGCATTGGGAAAAAATAAATCTGAAAATAAAATTACACTGTAAAAAGAGCGGTGTTAAAAATGGACTCATTTTAACTCCGCCCGGTGTAAAAATGAAATTACACCGGTGTAGGAGGAGTAATTTACCGGTGTAAAAGCGGAGTAATATCGATGTAAAAGCGGAGTAATACCTGTGTAAAAGCGGGGTAAACTGCGCCCGCTTGGAGTATTAACTTTAAAGATTATAAAACACAAAAAATGTCAGTTCTTTATGAAAATTAATAAAAAATATCATTTATTAACAAGTATGGTAATCGAGTAAGTAAAAGTATTCACAAAGTAAAATATTTTAACATCGGTAAAGAATATCTGCACCGGCCTAGAATGTTTACACCGGTGGCGGCGTTATTTTAACACCGGATAATTTTTTTTAACACCGGTACAGAATATTTATACCGGTTGCGGTGTTATTTTTACACCGCTTTCGGTGTTGAAATTTAACACCGCTGATTTTAACACCTACACCGCTTGGACTTACCCCGGTGATTTTTTACAGTGTATGTATAACTAGTTTTCTACCAAATGTAAAAATTTAAAAAACAATAAATTGTAAGAAGAAAATTCAATATTTCAAAATATATTTATCTTTATTAAATGTAAAATTCTAAATATCAATTGTAAAATGACGGAATAAAAAAAAGCCCCAATAAAAAAAATCTCTAGATTTTTGAACCACTAAAAAAAAAACATGGTCACTATCTAAAAATTTGTAAATAATTTTTGTGTATATTTGAAAATATTTATAATTAAAAAGAACTAAATTAAAAAGTTGATAAAAAGTAATTACTATAAATAAAGATATACCTCCATAAAAATTACTGTATAAAATTTAATTTCAATGAATAAAAACATAAATAATTTTGAAAAACTGTAATTATAAAAGTATAAAATCATTTAAATATATTTAAAATATTTTCTTTAATTGAATAAATGAATAAATGAAAGTATGTAATTTTAAAGAGAACAAAAAAAAAATTCTAAAAACAAACATTTGCATAACTAAACATGAATATAAAAAAATTATGTAGAATGAACATCTCTATAAATAAAATATCTATAAAAAATTAACTGTTTTTGAACATCTCTATAAAATATGATATCTGTAATCGAATTTAATTCGATATTATATTTTATAGAGATGTTCAAAAACAATTATTTTTTTATAGATATTTTATTTATCGAGATGTTCATTTTTACTTAATTTTCTTATATACTTGTTTAGTTCTGCGAATGTTTGTTTTTAGAGTTTGTTTTTTTATAGTAATTTTTTTTTAGTTCTCTTTGAAATTACATACTTTCGTTCATTCATTTATTCAATTAAAGAAAATATTTTAAATATATTTAAATGATTTTATACCTTTATAATTACAGTTATTTTTAATTTTTTATGTTTTTATTTATTGCAATTAAATTTTATACAATAATTTATATGGAGGTGTGTCTTTATTTATAGAAATTACTTTTTATTAACTTTTTAATTTAGTTCTTTTTAATTATAGATATTTTCAAGTACACACAAAAATTCTTTACAAATTTTTAAATACTGACCATATTTTTTTTAGTGACTTATTTTACAATACATATTTATAATTTTACATTCAATCAGTATACATATATTTTTACATTTAGTAGAAAACTAGTTATACATATTTTGATTTTCAGAGATTTTTTTTTCCCGAAGCTAAACTACCCGACAAGATCTAATGGTCAATATTGTATATATACATATATATATATATATATATATATATATATATATATATTTATTTATTTATTTATATATATTTATATACGAATAGCGTGGTTAAATTACGATGCATGCGCACTATACTCGTCCATTCTACTCTACTGTTCTCAACTCCCCCCACTCTTTAAAATATATAAGGCTTGCTATACAAGCAATTCCCCTTCTCGCCTATTCTAAACTTACACTCAATGTTTCTCCTCTGGCGCTACCTCCCCTTTTCCGCCTCAAATCGTTCAATTTTAGCCTCCGTAAAGAAGTTTCACTTCCAAAATTTTTTTACATGTAATTCAAATGAGAAAATTAATATTCATTGAGCTCTTAGCAGGATGGAGCTTTCGAGCTGCTTTTTAGGAAGGATTTCTCTCATACCTAAGACTAATTTTTAAGACCATAAGACTTGAAAATAAAAATATTTATTTTGAAACACCCTAATATATATATTTATATATATATATATATATATATATATAGGGCATTCCATGCCAAATTGTCCTACTAATGGATTTTGCATCTCCGATTGAGCTGAAATTGGGTCACTTTTTTGTACCCCTAGAAAAAGGTTTTTATGAATTTCTAAATTTTTTCATCCAGCCAATCGGGAGATACTAGGGCTGGCAATAGCCTATCGAACAAGGTACTCGCTTACCACAGCGTTGAACCAGGTTCGATTCCGGCATGCACCAATGAATTTTATTTTCACAATACTATTTATGTGCATTTCATTGGCAGCCCCCTGGTGGTGGAATACCGACAATTTTTCGACCGAATTGAAGTGGCGCCGACTTCATTACAAAATGATAGCGGAACACAAAAACTCGATTGAATCTGCAGGGCTCTGCTGCCTCTATGACTAGGCTAGCGGGTGAGGCTTCTTATCAAAGAAGAACACTTGTATCGGCCGGGCATTGGTGGCGGCAGAGGCCCATAAACATTCGCATAACCTCTAGCTTTGGTGTAAGCCAACGTGTCAAAGCAATGATAGAGGAAGTCCTCCGCCTCCAACGTTGCCCTTGAATGACAGGCATCCTCCATTGTATAAGTGCTGTATCCTACACAGTGGGCTCTGAAGGATGGACCATAATTACACCCACATTAACTTCTTAGGAGACATAATTTCGGATGACAAGACCCCCCGATGACAAGGACACGACGTAAGATGGCCACGGTAGCTGAAGGCTAGGACGCATAGCGACGGGAGAACGACGGTGAGCTTAGCTAACGCCTGATCACGGTTCTTCCTGCACTAGGGACTGCTGACAGCGGCTGTATCCCGCGACATGTTTCCTTGGACTCGGGGCGGGGAATCACCGAAATAAAGCTATGTCTCCTCCACATATTAACTCACAAACAATAGTCTCTACAATAGCCAAAGGATAAATAGTTGTCGAAAGGACAGTGGGCTTGCTAAGTTCGTTGTTAGGTGGACTGGCAAAAATGCAAGGCCTAGAAACAATATTCACCAGGACCGCGATCCTTTCCGATCACTATAAAAACTGTCCTCAATGGGCCCGGATACAATGGCTAACACAAACTGAGTGCCCGGTTAAAACTAATTCAATCAGGAGATATGAATTTTTTTAAATTTCGGGGTTTTTTTTTTTAAATAGCAATAACTTAATGGAAAATTGTCCGATTTGAGTCTTTTTTTTTAAATTCTTGTTTTTTGATGAATTTTCTAGAAAATTCATGCAAAAAAGTATTCATTATGAATTTTATTGTTTTTTTATTATTTTAAACTTAAAACAGCGATTTTAAGATTGTTTGTGTCAGAGGTATAGAGAATTAAAATAAAAATTCCAACTTTCCTATGTATCTTACATGGGAAAACTTCAAAATCAAATATAAAGTACTTAAAATTAAAATTAAGAGCTGAAACTTGCAGGGAGTTTTTTTTTTCAATGTCTATAACAATATTTTCAAGTGGGAGTGAAAAAAAAAAAAATAGTCGTTCAAAACGAATCACCCTAATATACATCTATTTTAGGGTGCGTCATTTTTTTTTAAGTGCATGTGGAAAAAACCATAGTTCAACATAAAAAAAAAAAATTTCGCGCAAGAAAAGAATTTCTATGTCGATTACAGACCTAGCTCATTGAAAAATTCGATTTTCCCATTTAAAAAACACGGGAAAATTTTTCTTTTTAGCTTTAAGTATTTTTAACTTGTGAAAAAATAAATAGATCAAATAGACTAATACATATTTTTGTAGAAAATTGAACGCCCTACAAAAAAGGTATCTTATCATTTTTTAATAAATCCACCTGTTCAAAAGTTATTGGAGCTCGAAGGAAAGTTGGAGATCTTTTTACTTTTCTGGCGAAACTATCAGACTCATCACAAAATGTTGTGGAGTCTTTTTTGTTGACAATTTTAGCCTCTACAAATTATTATCAGTAAAGTTTTTTCAAATTCCGCATTGTTTTTTAGTTATTTTCATTTTAATTTCAAGCTCTTAAAAAAGTAGTTTTGATTGATTTCAAGAGCTCGACATTGAAATAAAAATAACTAGAAAACAATGCGAAATTTGAAAAAACTTTACTGATAATAATTTGTAGAAAGTAAAATTGTCAACAAAAAAGACCCTACAACATTTTGTGATGTCTGATAGGGTAAGTGTGGGTATTACTGCGGTTTTTTTTGTAGGTCTTACTTCAAAAGCAATTTAATGAAGTTCATTCCAAGATATCGATAATTTTTTTTTATACCCAAGTTGTACTCATTATTAACTTAAAAAAAAATCAACAATGAGATAAACTAATATTTTCTTTAAATAATAAGCATTTTAAAGACATGCCTATATGCATGTATTACCCGAGTCGAAATATCAGACCCGTTTTAGCTGTAAAAGTGTTTGAATCCTTTGCAGTTTGATTCGCAGCCTTAAAAGACGCCTGTTTAAACAGTAAAAGACGAAATGAACTAAATTGTCAGTATAACAGCATACATCTTGTATTCCATAAACTATGTCTTTGATTGCCTTTCTTTTACTGCTGTTAATTGTGGTGTTGTTATTCCTAGTTTAAGTGTGTTATCATAGTAGTATAAGTGATATTAATTAATAAGGTACCAGTTACTACAGTTTGGTGTCAGAAGTGCGTGTAACCTTCGTGTGTGTAGTGTAAATTTACAAATATAAAATAAAAGAAAATATATTTGTCAAAATATTGTAACGCGACGGGCAAGGCAAAGATTTAAAAAAAAAAAATCGCGTGCATTTTTTTAATATTATAGAGACACAAATGATAATAAATTAAAAAACAAATAAATAAATAATTTAGTGATTAATTAAACGTGTTTCGTGAAATCATGTTTCTTAATTTGTGCTAAAGTGCGTGTGTGAATTTAAATAAATTTAGTAACAAATCAGATAAGATTTGTGAATATGTTTTACAATATTAAAGTGCATGTAGTAGAATGAATAAATTCGGTGATGAATTGAATAAATTTTGTGGATATGTTTTAAAATATAGGTTTAAAGTGCGTATAATAATTTAAATGAATACAGTGATAAACTGAATAAGTTTTGTGAAAATATTTTTCTTAATCGGTGTTAAAGTGCGAGTACGAGTAATTACGCGTGTGATAAAAATATAAGATAAAAGTGATCGAAACATCAAACGACAGATGATCTTATTTTTTTTTTTAAAACAATTATTATCAATTATTAACTGTAATTACAATTAGAATTAATAATATTATTATATTAATAATAATTATTATTATAATGATAGAATTATTATTATTATTATTAAAAAAAAAAAATCCTGTTCCCAATAGGGTTCGAACCTGCATCCCTAGGCACGCCACAAGAAAAATAATTATTATTATTTAAATTGTTATTATTTTTCGAAGCCTGGTTTGAATGTAATCCTGTGAAATTGGGACAAAACTCCACTATTTACAGTCAAACCAGGCGTCCAGTTCGTATGGTATTTTATAGAGCAGACTCTCTCTTGACCACTCAATTTTCTGAGAATTGTTAGAAAAAAATACAATTTAAACAGGTCTGAATTTTCGACTCGGGTACTGTGGGGCCTGAAGTGGCTTGCCCCAATTACTGCGTGCCTATTACTGCGGCTAAGTCAATTACGAAAAACTTCGGGATCAGGCAAAAATGAAATAGAACAAGTTTGAAAGATAATTATTACCTTAATAAAATTTATTAATATAATGACAGATGTATATTAATTTATAAAAATAAATATGACAAGTAAACACCGCACAGTACAATCTACTGATGACGGCTTCGGACTCATATGGAAACTCCAATTTCATCACCATTAACAATTCTTGTAGAATCGATTTTTGTAGTCTTTGTTAGTAAAAAACTTAGTGAAGTAGTTAATAATACTAGTGAACCGTCCTCGTATCTGATACTCTGTTATCTTAGCCCGGGTAACAGATAAATTTTCAGAAATTCTGTTACGTCCTGGTTGATGATTTGGCGCTGGCGTAGTTGAGCGGTTGATTTAAAATTGACGTAATGAAAACTTACATATAATTATAAATAATAATTTGTATAGGTTGAACAGCCACCATTTGGTGGTTGAAATAAACTGGTTGTTTGAATATAATATATTATTTTATATATATCTGAATCCGATTTATTCAATTGTAAAAGAATAGCTATGAATAATATATAAATATACAATTTAATCAATTTATAAATTTGTTTACGTACTCTTAACAATAACTTCAAAAGGGTGAGAACGAAGTTGAGTTTTTAATATTGAGCCTGACTGCTCTCTATGATTGTATGTTTCAGACTGACTTCTCTTGATCGAGAAAAACTAGAGTAACTCTTATCAATACGAGGCGCTTGGGCATCAGGCCCGCGCATCGTTCGATATAGAGGGGTGGATCGAGATAAGCAATATTCTTGAATGATCCACTCTCCGTTCTCACGGTTTCTCCGTTTTTGTTATTAACAAATGAGTCACTTATCTATTAACAAAAGTTATCTTAGAACAAAATAGGTATTTGTGCAGCTGCACGTCTCGAGGATTTACTCGAGGCGTCAGCGCTTATTTGTACATAACAAATATTAAGAGAAAAATAACTTTATCAATATGTTTTAAATATTCTAAATAATATTATACTATTTTATTTTCTATTATTTTATATTATTTTATTATATTATATTATTATATTATATTATATTATTATATAATATTATGTCCTATGATATAGAGTGACTTATTAATTATGCCACTTGCTAAATTATCAATATACATCTTAATTAATTAGTTAGTTAGGTCTCAGATCGGTCTCTAAATAATTAGTATTTAAAAATAGTCAGAGACATCTGACGAGCAGGCTGGGACGTAACAATTCTTTCTGAAACATTTTGATGACGTTTAAACAAGCTTTCAAGCCAAAACCTTCCTGGTTTATTATTAGGAAATGGGGTTTTCCTATTATCATTGTCACACAGTATTTTTAAGTTTTCAACCAATTTATTTTTTGTTACTGGGAAACCTTATTTACAGTCGTAAAAAATCCATTGAACTAGTTCATTTTCTTCTTCATAACTAAGTACGGTTGATAGTCCAGGTAGTTCGTCACTGTATTTATGATTTTTTTTTGCTTTTATCGTTGATTTCGGTATATTATATTTCCTAGAAACTTCAGCAACTTTCATGTCCCCTAGAATTTCACCTAAAGCTAATTCTACGTAAGCTTTATTATAATTATATCTTGTTTTTTTGATCACTTTAGATTTACTTTTTTATTAACCTTCTGTTTATTATTAACTTTAGGCATTGTTGATTTTTATTAAAAATTAACTTACAGACAACTTGATACATGCACTATTTTTATAGGTTAAAATAAAAAAATTACTACCACAGTAATTGGTACAAACGCATACAATTAGAGGCGTTTTTATTACTGCGGGTTATTAAGAAAACCGCAGTAATACATACATGCCCAGTTCATTGGTACCAATCACTGCTTACGTAAATAAATAATATTAATTAATCAAAATTCAATTTTTATTGAATTTTTGGTATTTAAAAAAGGTTATCTTACTTCTGTAAGCAATAAATATATAAATTGAGTCATTTATTTAAGAAAAAAGGGCCTTTTAGTTCCACGTCATTTCGCGCAATAACTCACAAAAAAGGCATAATATTCAACCTCTATAACCTGTCAATTTTAATTCATTAATAACAAATTCAAAATTTATTATACATGTAAAACTACTGTACAGTTAATTTCTTTCAGGTTTCAATTATTAACAATAATTTTTCTAATTCAACAAAACTCAGTTATCGTTTATTTATAATTGAAACAAAAAAATCCGCAGTAATACCCACACCCGCAGTAATACCCACACTTACCGTAGTTTCGCCGTAAAAGTAAAAAGATTTCCAACTTTACTTCGAGCTCTAATAACTTTTGAGCAGGTGGATTTATCAAAAAATGATAAGACCTTTTTTGTAGAGCGTTCAATTTCCTACAAAAATATGTATTAGTCTATTTGATCTATTCATTTGTTAACGACTTAAAAATACTTAAAGCTAAAAAAAAAATTTTCCCGTGTTATTTAAATGGGAAAATCAAATTTTTCAATGAGCTAGGTCTGTAATAGACATAGAATTTTTTTTCTTGCGTGAAAAATTTTTTTTTTGTGTTGAACTATGGTTTTTTGTACATAAACTTAAAAAAAAAAATGTTGTTCCGAAATGACGCACCCTAATATATATATATATAAACGGGTAAATCCATTACTTTTCGACGAAAGTGTGCGCGCGTGGGTCACCGATTTAAACACTGTATAACAGGGAAAAACATTTTTATAAAATAAATAAAGACATTTAGGGAAGTTTTTTTCTTTCTGTATTATCTGTGATATTTGTTTTACAATACTAGCAATTCATATATTGGATTTCAATGCATTTCATCGGTTTAAAAATTATTTCAAGATACGCGGTATCAATTTTTTTTTAGTTTTTTGTTGATAACAAAATTTCCAATTTACCGATTTTTGTACATATTTGATTTTTTTATTTCTTTCGACGTTTAGAAATTAAAAAAAAATTAATTTTACATAGCATCGAGTTTTAGGTAGCCTAGGAGTAAAATGACTGGTCTAATTTACTAACATGTATCACAAGATGTGTATGTATAAAACTAATTTTTTGTATCGATTAATTGAAAAATCTACCTTCCATTTCGACTGCCGAATGGACTTTTTCTTCATTATATTAGTTTTTCGTTAAAACGGTGAAATTCCGTCAAGGAAAAAACTCAAAAGTTTGTCATTTTCCCACGCTTCTCCCGTGCTACATGTACAAAAAACATAAAATTTAATTGCAAGTATCTTTTTTTAGACGTGGTGAATCGTCTCTAAATTTTAACAGCGTGTGTATTATACATTTAAATACTTATATTCAAAGTTAGGAAGATTTCTTGAATTTTTGCTTGCACGACCCAACTATCTTAATACAAAACCTAACTTTTTTTGAGCTCGAAGGGTTCAAAAATACAAGTGCTGGAAAGTATTGTCGAGATCAATGGCTTGAACATGTATTGACAATAATATTTTTTAGCTTAAGGAGATCGAATTCAGCGGGAAGTTTCGGAGCTGGCCCGTAAGGCCAACCGGTTTCCAGATTTTTTGATGATAATTTGCAAACGATTCTCAATTGCAAGTAAAACTAAAGTAAATTACAAATTATTTTTTGTGATGTTTATGTAAAATCAGGAGACATTGAAAATGCAAGTACACTCTGACTTCAAATAAATAAAATTCATCTTCGATATCAACAAGCATTTATGATATCATTGAAATCTAATACGTTTTTGCAGTCGATTGGTTAATCGTATTCTGATGTCGATAATTTAACTATCGATAGTTTTATTCTTTATAAAAACTCAATAGAACTCAACGAAAGTATAGTAAAAAATAAAGACTAAAGCATCGTTAGTGGAAAAATGAAACATTGCTATAAACAGATTTCAATATTTAATGAATCGTGGCATTTTTTATAATTTTTTATTCTATGTGAGTGTCCAAAACGCATAAAAGTTAATTTAAAATCATCTAAAATGGGGTTATACTCGATGCTGATGAATTTTAATTATTTAAATTAGTTCTCATTACTAAAATGGGTAAAATTTCATAATTTTAAGACCAATAATCAATTATCGTTATACTAAAATACGAGATCTATAATAAAATAATCTAAAGTTGACTCACAAATACTCTCAACTATCTCTTGAAGCAAGAAATTGTTCATGAGATACCAAAGCATCCCTTTTCTATATCATTTTAACTCTTCAATTCCTCTATTTCAACCCAAAATACCAGATTATCGACAAATGTCAGAGTTATCGTAGTCTGGTGCGTTTATATCAAATTGACATTACGTATGATTGATAAATATTAATCAGCATTGATGAATTTTCTTTTTAGGTAACTAATGTCGATGATGTATTGACTGTTCATCAAGATTTACAAGATAGTTATTTGAAAGAATGTATGCTAACTGATCCTGAGTTATTATCATCTATCACTGGAATATGCAATATTTGCAAACAATTCTGTAATTTTATTCAGGTAATAGTTTCTCATCATATTTTTTAAATACATAATTACCATGTGTGTACATATTCTAGTATGTCAGGAATTATATATATATATATATATATATATATATATATATATATATATATATATATATATATATATATATTAGGGTGGTCCTTATTTAGGTGATGTTCGAATTTTTTTTCACGATAGTCCTAAATCGGTTCTAAATCTATAAAAAAAAAATTCATGCCAAATTTTAGCTCTTAATTTTAATATTAACCCGGCACCCCCGATAGCCGAAGTTTTAAATGGAAATAACACGGGAAAAGTTCTGTTCATAATTTGAAATTTTTGTTCATCATGGAATAATGAACAGATCATGTCAACCAACGATAATTCTTATAGCAAATTTAACGCTCTACAAAAAATGTCTCTTATAATTTTTCGCTATCTTGACTAGTTCAAAAGTTATTCGAGGTCAAAATCAAAGTTCTAGTCAATTTTATAGTTTTTTCCATTTTTATTGTCAATTAATAATTCAAAAATGAAAAAAGGGCTATTATTCATATTTCAGACGACTTCTCTGACCTTGACGTATGTTCTGAAAGAAAAATAATATTTAATTGAAAAAAGTGATTATTAAAATTACAATGAATCGAAAAAAGTACCAATATTATCATTTTTTCTTTAATCATAGATACTTTCATAAAGTTGTTACATTAGTTTTTTTCAGCGCGTTAGGAAACATTTGACGATGATCCTTAACCAATTGTAATACATATTGCATTTGTTTTTCATCCTTGGTATAATGTTTACAAAAATCTTGCACTAGTTTAACTCTCTCTCTCAGCACAGTCATTCACAACCGATAGTTTTTCGACGAATCGTAATGCAATTTTATAACTTTCATTATCAGCCCATTCAGAAGGATTAATTTGTAAAAATTCTGTTTGCAACTCAAACCTTTCAAAAAATTTGATCGATTCTGCGGTTACAAAAAAGTCGATATCGTTATGCAATAAATCGTTTATACTCGTACTTTGAAAGCGTTTTACGCAAAATGTTTCATTTGTATAATCCTGGTCGTCTTCCGGAATAGCATCGATTAGAATTTTTTCTTTTCCCGTATGCATCTTAGCCACAATTTTTAATTTTGTTTTTAGTGGAACATCTTCATCAAAAATTGCCATGATCGCTAACTCTGGCGATAAGTACCATAAATGATTCATAAATCTATTAATTGCTGCAGAAGCAAGATTACTGTTAATCACTTTAAAGTTGTTTAGCTCTTTTATAAATTGCAGATCATGGTACGGAGCTTTTACACTATTAGATGATGTAAACCAAGCCTTAACATAAACAGTTGTCACAAAAACACATATTTGTTGAAGTTTATTTTCTTCACATTTTTTCAAAGATAATTGTTCACGAATGGATGATCGATTGATAATCAAAGAGTTGATATCCACATCTAGTAGGTTCATATCAATAAGCGACTCGCAGATAGCTGTTATTATAAATATAACATCTCTGTCACTAACTTTACACCAATCTAAAGTAGCTACAACTCTTTCGCTGAGAATATCATAACTTCCTCTCGTTTTTTTTTTATTCTGATAATCTGGTAGTACTTGAAAAGTATATTTCTCCACTCGATGCAGATAGAGCACTTCCTTGGCTAGATAAAAATTCAACATTTTTGTCTAAAACGAATAAG